>JACDJE010000616.1:0-24947 GCA_016647715.1 Pavo muticus | reverse complement strand
AAACTGAGACAGGGGAGGTTTAGGTTGGATCTTAGGAGGAAGTTTTTCCCCCAGAGGGTGGTGAGGCACTGGAACAGGTTGCCCAAGGAGGCTGTGGATGCCCCATCCCTGGAGGCATTCAAGGCCAGGCTGGATGTGGCTCTGGGCAGCCTGGTCTGCTGGTTGGCGACCCTGCACATAGCAGGGAGTTGGAACTGATGAGCATTGTGGTCCTTTTCAACCCAGGCCATTCTGTGATTCTATGGTTCTATTAAGTGTTTAGAGAAAAGCATAGCTAGAGATGAACTAAACCTAAAAGCTCACATTCATGCGTGCTCAGGAAAGGCTCTGGGCTCCATCTTATCATGGAATCACAGAATATCCATCCCAGGTTGGGATATTGACCCATAAGGCTCACTGAGTCCAACCCTTGAAAAGGGGTAAGTAGTTTTGAACCTCATGCAAGACCCAGATCTAGAACTGGATCTACAGCTAAACTGGGGACAGGAATTAACTGACATTAAAAGCAAAACAAAACCCAAAATCCAAATATAGGGTTCCTCAGCTCAAGGAAGGGCAGCTCAGTAAATTAAGGCAAAATACCATTTGTTTGAAATTGCATATGTGAGTCAGTGGTCAGAGAAGAAAGCGAAAAGGATGCAAGTGCTGGAGGAAGTCCGAAACAAGGCTTTGCACAGAGTGAGCTGGAGAGCTGGGTCCTGTCCTCTTGTACTGGAAAACTGATAGAAGTGGGAACAGAACAACTGCAACTGCCATGTGAGAGACCCCACAGCCTGCAAGAACATTCCACGGTTCAACCCCTCTTCATCCAGACAGCTTTATAAAAATACTACCAATAAAACAAACGGACCAAACAGTAGTAACATTGCCTCATCACGGGGCGTTGAAAGAAAGTCATTTCCTCCCGTGATATGCATTTGTATCTGTTTGAAGTAAGCTGCCCATTCAGCAGCTAGAAGCAAAAGGAAAGCAGGAACACAACGTGCCTGTTGACCCACACAAATCGAATCACAATCTAGAAAAACAACAGCAACAATAGCAGTGAGCCATCAAAACTGCTTGTTTTGGACAATACACAGGTACAGATATGCGCCAGCACCCAAAATAACAACAGCTACACATGGTGGGTGGTAATGTTCAGGGTGATTATTTGGGTGCTGAGATGCTATGAGGTGGAGGGATTTGACACTTAATATAGAGACACCTGTCCTGTTGTATTATGTATCATTAATGACAACACCTGTCCGACCTGAGAACTGCTTCAGTGTTTTGTGAGGATCATAGAACCATAAAGCCCCAGCAGCTTTTGCAGTCTTTATGTAAAGAGAAAAGGTTTTAGCTCTTCCTATGCCTCAGCCACAGGGTGGGATCCATCCTGGAACAGGAGCCAGGAGCCCCAGCATGCCTGCATCAGTCACCCCATCTTTGAAGGCCCTCCCAATGGCTGCCACCTGCATACCAACAAATAAGCAAACCCTTAACCAGTCCTGAACTGATCCCATGCTGTTACTGCACCCTTGGCACCAAGAGAGATTTTAAGGCATGCGAGTGGCCTCTGAACACTGTTTCTATCAGAGTAGCTTTGATCAAATTTGTGCCAAATTTCAGTGACACAGAAAAACAAAACTCTCTTCTGTGCTTGAATCAATCCCTACTCTGGTGTGCCAATATATCACACCTGTAGGCATTCAAGGCCAGGCTGGATGTGGCTCTGGGCAGCCTGGTCTGCTGGTTGGCGACCCTGCACACAGCAGGGGTATGGAACTGGATGAGCATTGTGGTTGTTCTCAACCCAGGCCATTCTGTCATTCTATGATCCTTCCAGGATTGCAGATTTTATGGCACATTTATTCCGGTATCAATTCTATCTACACGCTTCTTTGAAGTATGGTCCTGTCTTGATCTGAATCAGAAGTCTATGGTGGCTCATTCCAGTGGTTAGCGACTTCTACAGTTATTATTAAACTCATTTCCAATTCCATTAGAAATTCCATTAGAAATGAAATGAAGCTCCATTATGTCTGACCTTAACTAATCGTTAATAGCACTTGTTGCACTCGTTAGCTCTATATTTAAAAGCCCAGTACAGATGCACTTAATATTGCAGTCAAATGACTTCTGGTATTTAACATGAATGTGAAAGACCATCTTAAAAACAGCAATCTTCACTACTTTGTAAATCTTAACATTATTCTTCTCTTTCCCAGTGTGGTAGCACTGGAACAGGTTGCCCAAGGAGGCTGTGGATGCCCCATCCCTGCAGGCATTCAAGGCCAGGCTGGATGTGGCTCTGGGCAGCCTGGTCTGCTGGTTGGCTACCCTGCACATAGCAGTGGGTTGGAACGAGATGAGCATTGTGGTCCTTTTCAACCCAGGCCATTCTATCGTTCTTTGAGTAGCTCTTTGCCAAAATGTATTTTTTCTGAATTTTACACTGTTGTTGAGTTTCACTGTCACATGTCTTAGGACGTCTCCCTGGATTAGCTCTTGATACATGGAACCCAACTGCTCGCATGGATCAGCACTCACTCCTTGGAGATGAGTCGCCCTTCATAAACTGGAGCATCGAACTCAAACTTCTTTACAAGCAGCAGTAGTTAGAAAATGCTATCTGGGTTTTGGCATCTTCACTGTTAACAGAAAGGGAAGCTGAAGCAATATCAGGCAGACTTCATTTTGCTTCCAAGCTGCATCCCCAGCATCATGACCAGGTATGACTTCCAAAATATTGGTGAATGTAGAACTGAGCCACGATATTTTTCTTAGTCCCTAAGAAATCAACATATGTGAGAGAATCAACAAGGAAAATTAGTTTACTGTTATTATAACTATTCCCATATATAATCTCTGCAGTTTTATATGTATGAAGCTCAAATTTTACAGAATTTGAAGAGAAACGGATCAGTCTTGAATATTAAGCTTTGACCATTCTTGCTACATTTAGTATCAAGTAAGCACAAGTAAATGCCATGGTCTTCTTCATCTGCCCTGTTTCAGGGACTATCAAGACTGAGGATTTAGAAGAGCAAATGATCACTATCTAGGCAACTTCATCCTTACGTAATGTTATTTTTGGCAAAGTAGCTATAGCAGGGATAGGTTCAGCTCCTGCTGTCCCACAGGTGCTCTAATTAGCCATCACAACACAACCCTCCTGCAGTATGTTTCAATTAGTGCTTTATCTGAGCTTTACACATGGTGACCAGAAATACATATAAAGGAGCTATTTCCACCTCATCTGGCAATTAAGTACATGGAAGGAAGTTGGAGAAGAACCGGAACTCCAGATATACATCAGTTCTCTGGTAGAAGTTGAAACGGGAGTCCCAAAGGACCAACATGAAATCATGAGAAGTGGGACACCGATTCATCTAAGCTGACGAGTCTGAGCGCCCTGAGAACAAGCAGACGAAACAGAGAGGCTGGAAACGAAGTCATTACAGGAGGCGCAAAACCCTGAGAAGGAAAAAGGGAAGGCTGGAAGAAGGGGATGGGAAAGGAGCTTTGGCTCAGCTCTGCCTGTTCCCAAAAGCAGTCAAATGCCCAGTTCTGTTTGGTCAGATTTCTTTTGTGTCCAGGAAATCAAGATTTTCAATATTTCATTGGGAGACAGCTGTGTAGCAGAGACCTATCATACATTTCTACTCCAAATGGCGGTCAGAACGCCCTTCCGGGGATAAGGGTGAAGAACACTCCCTGCTCCCCCAGGGCCTGCACATCTGGTTGAGGACTACAATCAGCATGATATAGAGGAGGAAGTGAGACCAGCATGGCCTTGCAAGCTTGCCGCGGTCACTAAGGAGGCAGAAAAGCAAAAGAGAAACAAGAGTCTGGGTGGTAGGCTAGCAGTATGACCAAGGTTATGTTGCAGAGTGCGCGTGGCAGGATCCTTTCAGATTGTGACTAGACTTGGATCAAATGAAAATAAAAATCAGAGTTTCAACCTGGTGGGAACTGCTGCTCTGTATTAAGATAAAGAGCTGAAGCAGTGATCTGTTCATAGCATGGAAAGTCAAAAATATCAGCATGGCCAAACTTTGCAGTAGCACCATGCAGAGCACCATTTTTGCTTTGGGTTCTCTGTGTCTCGGTTTCTTTTCTGAGCACATCTTATGACACTGTAGCCACACAATTTCCGTAGTGCACCAGGGTAGTTAAACAGAAGAGGAATCTTATGTCATAGGAGAGCTGCATCAGCCAGGGAACACTGCCATTAAATAGCAATACGCACAGTGGAGTAAAATCATAAACTCTCAAAAAGATTTAGGTTATCAAATGGGAGATCGACTGCAATCTGAGTAAGTTTGCAGGTGATCCCAAGCTAGGCAGGACCTCTGATCTGCTCAAAGGTAGGAAAGCTCTGCAGAGGGATTCGGATAGGCTGGAGCGATAGGCTGCGCCCACTTGCATGACGCTGAACAAGGATAAGTGCCAGGTGCTTCACTTGAGTCACAACAACTCAACACAGTGCCAGAGTTTGGGGGCTGAGTGGCTGGAAAGCTGCCCAGCATAAAAGGGCCTGGGGGTGCAGGGCAACAGCTGCTGAGCATCAGCCAGCAGAGCGCCCAGGGGGGCAAGAAGGCCAACAGCCTCCTGGCTTGTATCAGAAATAATGTGGCCAGTCTAAGGGAGGAGTCACAGAGCGACTTTTTACATGGGTAGGTTGTGACAGGACAAGGGAGAATGGTTTTTAATTTAAAAAGGGAAGATTCAGGTCAGATGTTAGCAGGAAATGCTTCGCTATGTGAGGCCCTGGCACTGCTGCCCAGAGCTGCGGATGCCCCATCCCTGAGGCAGGGGTTGGAACTGGATGTGTTTTAAGGTCCTTTCCAACACAAGCCAACTTCTGATTCTAAAATCATGCCAGGAATATGTGATGCTGATTAAATTCATCAGATCTACCAAAAAAAAAGATTTCTTCACTCCCAGCTCCAGATGTATATAAATACCACAGTTATAACACCTAGATGAGTCTTACTGCAACACAGAAGTACAAACAGATGGGTGGAGCAAGAGGCAAGGAAGGAAAGGGAATGAAGATCTCTTTTGGACATTATCATAGAATCACAAGGTTGGAAAGGACCTACAAGATCATCTAGTCCAACCACCCATCCATTACCATTGCTACCACAAGCTACTAAACCATAGTGATAAACTCTGTTGTGCCAAGCAATGCACTTGAAGCCATTTTCAAAGTACCCAGTCCAGCACTTCAGGCACCCACTCTGATTTCCTATTTCACAGATGGACTTCAATACACAAACTCAGGACCCTCCTTATGCTAATGGGATCTTCCTATGGCCTTGAAGAAGCCTTTGCTGGAAATAACATCAATCATAGCTGGGATTAATTTACTGCTACCTTCCAGATAATGAAGGATTAGGTGTCACAGAAGCACTAAGCAATAAAGTTGCCTAAATGATGACATCTCTAAACGACCTTTACACAGCCTCCTTCCAAAGCCTGTTTGACACAGCCAGGTGAACCGGTGCTAACATTTAAGCACAGCCGCACTTCCTACCGGCCCTCTTGGAAAGGATCCCTGTGTATTTTTGGGATGCTGTGTCAGCCGATCCCTGTGACATTTGCCATTCGTTCAGAGCCGCAGCAGAGCCATGTGCTGCCCATAGAAGTTTCCTGGGCACACTTACAGGAGCGTCAGTGGCGTCACGGGGCCGTGACACACCGACCTGGAGTGCGACGGGATGCCAGGGGCGGGCGGCGAGCTGTCTGCTGCTAAGCATGGAGCACACAGCATGCCCACAGCTACTTCTAAACGCCAGTTATAACTATTTGGAACATCACCAGCTCCTTGTGGAGGAATTAAAACCCTCTATTACCTGATTTGACGGCGTAGATCAAAAAAGCGGACGGAAGGGAGGAGTTGGTAGGCAGAGCTCACCCGAAATCTCAGAGATCCTTAGGGTGAGGTTTCTCCAAAGACACGAGCAGCCCAAGGTGGCAGGGAGAGCAGCTGTGTTCCTGCCAAGTGCTTTCACACATTGACCTCCTGCACTGCTCGCTGGCTGTCCCTGCATTCCCACCATTGAGACTCTCGTCTTGGCACAAGACAAAACCTGCAGGCGCTCAGAGAGAAAGCAGACAGGCAGACATTCAGGCTCTGCGTTGTGTAACTCAGGCAAGAGCTTCTTTAGGGTATTGTTTTTCTTCCACGCAAGGAAAAATAACCCGCTTGTACTGTTAAAGCATTCTCAAAGCAGCTCCTTCTTAATTAATTGAAGAATGTTTTTTCGGTAATAACAGATTAAAGCAACATTAGACCTTGCCATGGTGGATGGTTTTTTTCCCTTAACTCTGTTCTTTTCATTATTTTATTGAAAATGCTGAATGAAAAGACCAGAGAAGCAAGCCTCGGTCCTCCTCACTGTGTCTACAGTGGGTTGCTATTAGCTTGCTTGCTTCAATAGTGTGATTCATATTTAGGCAGCCTGGCCCTCCTGTGCCCATTTTGTACACACACAGACACCATGGTCTTCAATGGGGTTAATTCTGACTTGAAAAGAACAGAGCAAAATAGGAAATGAGCCAGAACTGCACTGAAATCCTTGCAATCTCTTGCATGGAGCTCATGAAGGAAGCGCAAACAGTATTTGGAAAATTATTTTCCCCCCACTACATATGGTCCAGACATCCAGACCAGCAGTGAACCTGGCCTGGTTCTGTTTCCTTGATAACAGTGCACAAGACCAGCACATGAGGAAGTGGGAGATCATAGAATCACAGAATGGCCTGGGTAGAAAAGGCCCACAATGCTCATCAGTTCCAACCCCCTGCTGTGTGCAGGGTCGCCAACCAGCAGCCCAGGCTGCCCAGAGCCACATCCAGCCTGGCCTTGAANGGTGGATGGTTGGACTGGATGATCTTATAGGTCTTTTCCAACCTTAGTGATTCTGTGATTCTGTTAGGATCTCATCATCATGCAGGACAACTTCTTCTCAAAACACACTTTGACTTGACACTCAAACTGAATTTCCTCTGATTTCTTTTTATCTTATATCCAGTATTAAAAAAAAAAACCCTTAGCTAATTAAATTTAATTCAATGCTATTAATTAAAACCTTACGTCATTCTTCCCTTTCTTCCCTTTGTACAAAATCTCCCCTACCGAAGCCACTGCAGTTTCCCAGGCACCTCTTCACTTCTCCCTGTCCCTCTGCTCCTGGGACCCCTGGCCATGCTGGCTGCTCCCAGTGCTCCCAGAAGCAACCAGTGACCTCCACCCACCTCTCTTGCTCTGTCTCTTCCCTTATACATTTAAAAAAAAATCACTTTCTTGGTGATATTTATTTTTTAAGAGTCTCTCTCAGCAGCTTCTCCTCTCTGGTCTCTCCTCCTTCGATCCCATCTCAATGCACCCAATGCGATCCCAACCACCTCTACTTTTGGGCTGAATCTCACCCTGTTCCATTTCAGAAGTTTCTGCAGCAGCTTTTTGTTTTATCCTGAGCTCTCTGATCCAGGGCAAGAGAGCACAGTAGTTTCCATTTCACTGTGATTTGCAGAATGCCATTTGAGCAACATATACCAAGCACCCAGCATGAAAAGTTCACTGGAACATCCGAGCTAATGAGATAATTGAGAAACCAGCATATGCCAGGAGAACTGCTTCCTAATCTCTCTGGAAAAGATGTCTTTATACATGTGAAAAATTACAAACCCAGATAAATTCTACACATTTCCACTTGCACTGAATAACCAAACATCAGCAAAAAAGGCTCTGACAGCAGGGCACAACATGATTGCTGCTAATTGTACCCGCTCTCAAACATCCTGGGTATGGTTCATTTCTTTAAATGCTCCCATAAATCCCTGGAGCTAAGTGTGAAAGATGCCCAGAGGCTAAATAGGAAAAAAAGACTCCTGCCCTTGCAAGCTGCAGGAAGATGCTGACAGGAGTGCATGACAGGACTGGGGATGTTGGCCAAGGGCAGGGACAAGAGGCAGTTCCTTCCACTGGAAAAGAAAACCACCATTCCAAGGTTACATCCCCTGCTCGGGGTCCTTCCCAGGATCACACAGGCTGGACCTGGGCAGCTGTGTGCAATCAGCACTTTTTTATTACTATTATTATCCTTGCAGCATCGTATCTTCTGAGATAAATACAGCAACCTTCAGGCACAGCTCCTGCTCGCCTGGAAGGACAGGAGGTCTTCCATAGATGCATGCCATAGGGATGCTGGTTTCATCAGTCCCAGCTGAACAAGTAGGCAATTCCAACTCCAGAACAAGTCCTCCTGCAGCCATGCTTGACTGCCTTCTGTATGGAGTGGATAGTGAGAAACACAACTTCTCATTGTGGCCTTCCAGTACTTGAAGGGAGCGTATAAACAGGAGGGGGAACGGCTGTTTGTGAGGGTGGATGGTGATAGGACAAGGGGGAATGGTTTGAAACTGAGACAGGGGAGGTTTAGGTTGGATCTTAGGAGGAAGTTTTTCCCCCAGAGGGTGGTGATGCACTGGAACAGGTTGCCCAAGGAGGCTGTGGATGCCCCATCCCTGGAGGCATTCAAGGCCAGGCTGGATGTGGCNCCTGGGGGTGCAGGGCAACAGCTGCTGAGCATCAGCCAGCAGAGCGCCCAGGGGGGCAAGAAGGCCAACAGCCTCCTGGCTTGTATCAGAAATAATGTGGCCAGACTAAGGGAGGAGTCACAGAGCGACTTTTTACATGGGTAGGTTGTGACAGGACAAGGGAGAATGGTTTTTAATTTAAAAAGGGAAGATTCAGGTCAGATGTTAGCAGGAAATGCTTCGCTATGTGAGGCCCTGGCACTGCTGCCCAGAGCTGCGGATGCCCCATCCCTGAGGCAGGGGTTGGAACTGGATGTGTTTTAAGGTCCTTTCCAACACAAGCCAACTTCTGATTCTAAAATCATGCCAGGAATATGTGATGCTGATTAAATTCATCAGATCTACCAAAAAAAAAGATTTCTTCACTCCCAGCTCCAGATGTATATAAATACCACAGTTATAACACCTAGATGAGTCTTACTGCAACACAGAAGTACAAACAGATGGGTGGAGCAAGAGGCAAGGAAGGAAAGGGAATGAAGATCTCTTTTGGACATTATCATAGAATCACAAGGTTGGAAAGGACCTACAAGATCATCTAGTCCAACCACCCATCCATTACCATTGCTACCACAAGCTACTAAACCATAGTGATAAACTCTGTTGTGCCAAGCAATGCACTTGAAGCCATTTTCAAAGTACCCAGTCCAGCACTTCAGGCACCCACTCTGATTTCCTATTTCACAGATGGACTTCAATACACAAACTCAGGACCCTCCTTATGCTAATGGGATCTTCCTATGGCCTTGAAGAAGCCTTTGCTGGAAATAACATCAATCATAGCTGGGATTAATTTACTGCTACCTTCCAGATAATGAAGGATTAGGTGTCACAGAAGCACTAAGCAATAAAGTTGCCTAAATGATGACATCTCTAAACGACCTTTACACAGCCTCCTTCCAAAGCCTGTTTGACACAGCCAGGTGAACCGGTGCTAACATTTAAGCACAGCCGCACTTCCTACCGGCCCTCTTGGAAAGGATCCCTGTGTATTTTTGGGATGCTGTGTCAGCCGATCCCTGTGACATTTGCCATTCGTTCAGAGCCGCAGCAGAGCCATGTGCTGCCCATAGAAGTTTCCTGGGCACACTTACAGGAGCGTCAGTGGCGTCACGGGGCCGTGACACACCGACCTGGAGTGCGACGGGATGCCAGGGGCGGGCGGCGAGCTGTCTGCTGCTAAGCATGGAGCACACAGCATGCCCACAGCTACTTCTAAACGCCAGTTATAACTATTTGGAACATCACCAGCTCCTTGTGGAGGAATTAAAACCCTCTATTACCTGATTTGACGGCGTAGATCAAAAAAGCGGACGGAAGGGAGGAGTTGGTAGGCAGAGCTCACCCGAAATCTCAGAGATCCTTAGGGTGAGGTTTCTCCAAAGACACGAGCAGCCCAAGGTGGCAGGGAGAGCAGCTGTGTTCCTGCCAAGTGCTTTCACACATTGACCTCCTGCACTGCTCGCTGGCTGTCCCTGCATTCCCACCAGTGAGACTCTCGTCTTGGCACAAGACAAAACCCGCAGGCGCTCAGAGAGAAAGCAGACAGGCAGACATACAGGCTCTGCGTTGTGTAACTCAGGCAAGAGCTTCTTTAGGGTATTGTTTTTCTTCCACGCAAGGAAAAATAACCCGCTTGTACTGTTAAAGCATTCTCAAAGCAGCTCCTTCTTAATTAATTGAAGAATGTTTTTTCGGTAATAACAGATTAAAGCAACATTAGACCTTGCCATGGTGGATGGTTTTTTTCCCTTAACTCTGTTCTTTTCATTATTTTACAGAAAATGCTGAATGAAAAGACCAGAGAAGCAAGCCTCGGTCCCCCTCACTGTGTCTACAGTGGGTTGCTATTAGCTTGCTTGCTTCAATAGCGTGATTCAAATTTAGGCAGCCTGGCCCTCCTGTGCCCATTTTGTACACACACAGACACCATGGTCTTCAATGGGGTTAATTCTGACTTGAAAAGAACAGAGCAAAATAGGAAATGAGCCAGAACTGCACTGAAATCCTTGCAATCTCTTGCATGGAGCTCATGAAGGAAGCGCAAACAGTATTTGGAAAATTATTTTCCCCCCACTACATATGGTCCAGACATCCAGACCAGCAGTGAACCTGGCCTGGTTCTGTTTCCTTGATAACAGTGCACAAGACCAGCACATGAGGAAGTGGGAGATCATAGAATCACAGAATGGCCTGGGTAGAAAAGGCCCACAATGCTCATCAGTTCCAACCCCCTGCTGTGTGCAGGGTCGCCAACCAGCAGCCCAGGCTGCCCAGAGCCACATCCAGCCTGGCCTTGAATGCCTGCAGGGATGGGGCATCCACAGCCTCCTTGGGCAACCTGTTCCAGTGCCTCACCACCCTCCGGGGGAAAAACTTCCTCCTGATATCCAACCTAAACCTCCCCGTCTCAGTTTTAAACCATTCCCCCTTGTCCTATCACCATCCACCCTCACAAACAGCCGTTCCCCCTCCTGTTTATACGCTCCCTTCAAGTACTGGAAGGCCACAATGAGGTCTCCCCACAGCCTTCTCTTCTCCAAGCTAAACAATCCCAGTTCCCTCCACCTTTCCTCATAGGAGAGCTGCTCCAGCCCTCTGATCGTCTCAGTGGCCTCCTCTGGACCCACTCCAAGAGCTCTGCATCTTTCCTGTACTGCAAAGATGTCCGTGAACTTTGGAAGGGATGTGAACTGTGGTGCCCAGCACCTGCTCAGCAGCTCAGAAGAAATAACTGCGTGATCCTAATCAGCACAGATTTTTTCATATCAGCCTGCAGGGCAACAGATGAGAACTTGAGAGGAGCGCAAGCACGGTGCATATCTGTTCTGTAGGGCGTCTGCTTCTCTCGTGGAAGAAGAAAGGCTTGGTAAGTCACTTGACCCAAGTAACCAAAAATACACTACTGTTCAGCATGGAGCACCAGGAGGGCTGAGCCAGTTTCAGTACCACTATTACTCCTTGTTTGCTTTTCTCTATTACTTCCACTTTACCTAAAGAGCTTTGCTAAACGTAGAAGCAGTTTTGTACGGAAGCCAAAAGGTGACTTCATAACAGCCAATAAAATACTCACAGATTTTAAGAAATAGAAATGAACTTTGTGCCTTCCAGACCTGCTTGTGATTTCCAGAATGTATCTCAATGGCCCACATAAATCACAGACCCTGCACTGTCCTGATGGATTAAAAGGGTCCTGACAACTTCTCTCTCCCTCCCAGTTAGGGAGACCAGTATGGGCTTTATAAGCCCCAAAATTTGAAACTGAAATCAGTTCTCTTATCACAATGAATCTCTCACCTCAAAAAACACAAAACCCTCAATAGTGGGGAACGGTGGTTTGTATTGGGAGTCACCTTTTTATCTGTGTCTGCCTTTAAAGATACATCACAACCATTCACCAAAATCCTAACCTGGGTTCCTCTGAAATCAACCCATGGCAGAGATAATTACAAAATAACCACAGAATCTCAGAACATCCCAAGCAGGAAGAGACTCCAAAGGATCCAAAGTCCAACCAAGGACCAACCTCTTATCTTTATGACAATCCTCTAGTGAGAAATGACTCCTTACAAACACACGGCTGCAGTCCATCCCTGAGCCTTACCCGGGCTGGGAGTGTTCCCCTGCATCCCAAGGACAGCCTCAACCCCAGCTCCTGGAGCCACTGCCCTCTGCTCCCGGTGTGTGGGACAGGCTGAGCACTGGGCGTGCTTTATGGAGGGATGGCCTTGCTTGGCAGAGCCAAAGGTTGACTCCAGTTCAAGGTCTTGAGAAGCCTCCTTGCTCTGCGCCTCCCTATGTTCTGTAGATGGGTTTGGGCCGTGCCTGCAGCTCTGTGAAGAGAAGCACTGCAAGCTTTCGAGCAAGCACTGATGAACCTGTCTGGGATACGGACCGCAATCCCAGCATTGACTGACTGCTGCGAGGGCACTACCACCTTCTGACCATCAGAAGTACAGGTTATTATCTGTCGTGTTGCAGAGCATTTCTAAAGCAGGAAGATTTATTTAGCAGAGCGTACTTTGGACCGTTTGTGTGGCTTGTTTGCTTTCTAGACTGCACTCATCCTGAGCAATGCAAACAGACAGCTGTACTTTTGAGACCTTGTTCTATCCTTTGTTCTCCATGTGTACAACATATCTGCCATCAAATTAACTTTCCAGATATTTATCAGTACTCTAGTACTTGGAATGCAAGGAACATGCATCCAAAAACACAGCAAGCAAAAAGAAAGCAGAAGAGTTCTCTGCTCCTCCCCTATGCGGCTCAATATTCTGTCTCAGTGCACATCTTTCCAAGGAGGGAGGCTGTGGATGCCCCATCCCTGGAGGCATTCAAGGCCAGGCTGGATGTGGCTCTGGGCAGCCTGGGCTGGTGGTTGGCGACCCTGCACATAGCAGGGGGTTGGAACGAGATGAGCATCGTGGTCCTTTTCAACCCAGGCCATTCTATGATTCTCTCCAAAGAGCACGATTTCACTTTAACCATTATATACCAGTGTACAGGTGTGGGACTGCCAAAAGAAGCAAAGCACACCTTCCATAGGGTGTCACATACACTGGGCACATTGCTCCGCAGCACACCGGGTGCTGGCACCAACCCACACTGCAGCAGCTGGGCTAAGCAGAGCCAGCATCCCTCTCTGCCACGCACCCCAGCCAGCTGCCACCCCCCCCTGCTTTATTCCAGCCCAGCTTTGGGGGTTTCGCTCTCAGTCAAGCAGAAACAGCGAAGCATCTCACGCAGTTTGGGGTACAAAAGCACAGTGGGACAAACAGGGATGCAAACAGCAAGCTGAGACAGCAGCTGGAGCCCGCAACACACAGCGCCCTGCTCCGCTCCCTGCCTCTATACACACAGCTCCTGCCCGCCCGCATGATAAAAGGGAAACAGAGCAATTGTGTAACACCTCCCTCTTTTTTCTTTCCTCTTTAACCTGAGACACAAACTGCTTTTGTGAGAGGCACTGAAAAACAGCCCTGCTCTGGTTTATTTGTGCTTGGTGAAGACCCACTTTTCTCCTGGCCGCACCCACTGCCTCACTCCTCCCCAGCCTCTGTGCTCCTGGCCGTGGGAGCACTGGGACGCTGCTCTGACATGGGGCTGGGGGGGCTGCATGGGGCTGGGGGTGGCACAGGGAGCCCAGCGGGTCCCTTCCTACTCGGGACGTTCTGTGATTCTATGACTCCATAACCTTCAGCTCCACTCGTTCCAGCATTCCCATTTCTTTTCCAGCTTCTGAGCTGCGTGCTGTAAGGCTCTGCTCACACGCTTTGCTATTCAGCTTTTTTAGACTTTTAATTAAATTAATGGCACCTTTCCAAAACTTCCAGAACTGCCATTTTTCATCCTAAATGGAAAGCCTCCATGATGACACCAATTAATTCTTCTGCTGCAGCTCAGCAAAGCGTGGGCCTTACGTGAGCCTCGATGCATTCCGCAGCATGCATTACGCAGGAAGCCCCATTACTGGAAATGTTCTCTCTGTGCTTATAAATCCTCAGGTGATGGCACGGCTCAGTTGGCTGCAATGACAACTGCATGGACCCAGAGCTTCACCCATTGCACTGGGATATGGCCTGGACCTTAACAGCGCAGGGACACAGTGGGCACGGTAGGGGTGGTTGGGGGTGGACTTGGGGATCTTAGCAATCTTTTCCAACCCAAATGACCCTATGATGCCAGCCAAAGAACCTCAGTAAGCTATCGCTGAGCACACAAAGCTCACTTCAGGAGGAACAGCTTGGAGAGGGAAGGTATCAGGGCAGATGGGCCCACGCAGGGCCTTTTTAATACATGAAGCTCCACACAATTATGAACCAGGAATTCTTGTCAAATCCCCATTTGCTAAGGAAAAAAACCACTTCTGTTCTGCCCAGGTCAGAAAGGCTGCACCTGAGCTGGCACATTCTGGAGGATGCATGAAAAGGCCGTGCATACATGCGTGGTATGCAGCTGGCATTTCAACTCATCGCCCAAACCATCCATCAGGGAGTGCAAAGCAATTAAGTGCCCTCAGCTTGACAGAAGGGAGGAGCTGGAATTTGCTTTCCCAATCAGCCAGTGCTGTTTGCAAAGGGCCCCATACAACTCCCACCTGCTAATCACAGCCCCATCAAAGCAGGGATGCACTGCCAGCACCTGGTTTGACATGGGCATATTTCAGCCCCAACACAGAGGCTCTGGAACACTTTCTGAACACCCAAAAATCCGAGCTCTTCGCTCAGAGTTTGCATGAAGTTCAGTATTCATAATGTTGCATACACCACTGATTGTAGGGGGACGTTCTTCACAGAATCACAGAATGGCCTGGGTTGAAAAGGATCACAGTGATCACCTAGTTCCAACCCCCTGCTTTGTGCAGGGTCGCCAACCACCAGCCCAGGCTGCCCAGAGCCACATCCAGCCTGGCCTTGAATGCCTGCAGGGATGGGGCATCCACAGCCTCCTTGGGCAACCTGTTCCAGTGCGTCACCACCCTCTGGGTGAAAACCTTCCTCCTAAGATCCAACCTAAACCTCCCCTGTCTCAGTTTCAAACCATTCCCCCTTGTCCTATCACCACCCACCCTTGTGAACAGTTGTACCCCCTCCTGTTTATACGCTCCCTTCAAGTATAACCCAAGAGCACCAGATGTACACAAACTGAAATATTCTGGGGTGCTACCACATCGCAGGCACACTCGTCTATGTTTGCATTGAATTGGGTTTTGTTCTCTGTTACCCATATAAAAATCAGAACGGGTTTTGGGAACCGAGGGCAAAAACTGATTTATTTCCCTTTTTTTTTCAGGGGGAGGAAATAAGTGCTGCAGGCACTGAGGACAGGAGTGCCCGCTGAGCTCAGCCCTCTGTGCTGGGAGCCCGGGGTGCCCCGCAGCCCTCACTGGGTCGCGCTCCCCTCCGCTCCGTGCTCCGTTCCCATAAATGGAGCAGCACGTCGGGCTGCCGTGAGAACCCCGCCGGGCTAAGAATAACAGGGCACGCTCCCGAGGAGAGAAACGACAACAAAATCAAGGAGCTCTGCCTCTCCCTCGGCAACGTGACCTAATTGGAACGCCACGGAGAAGAAAGCGTGTTTGAGGGAGATAAGAGGCAGGGAATGGAAGTCGGGTGGGCCGTAGGAGCCCCGCTGCCCGCCCGCAGCTCACCTTCACGAAGAGCTCGATGTCGGGCTCCTTCCCGTCCCCGTTGGCAGCGGAGGGCTCTGACATCTCTCACCGCAGGGCTGAGCTCCCGATGGGGACGGGGACAGCCGCGCTCCGGGCGGGTTTCCCTTCTAAAACATCGTCTGCGGGAGCGGGACTCGAAAGCAGCGCAGCGGGAGAGCCGGCAGGTGAGCGAATGGAGGAGCGGAGCGGCGGCCGCTCAGCGCAACAAGTGCGGCCGCGGGAGCGCATCTGTCAGAGCGCGGCTCGCAGCCCGAAATAGTCCCAGCGTGAAGCGGAGGGTGGGGTTTGGGCTCGGGGAGGAGACAGCTCGTGGTACCTCCGGCCCCGCTCCACGCCTCGCCTCGCAGCGCGACGGGAACGGGGTCGGGGTGTGCGGGGTGGGGGTGCGGGGCAGTGGGGTGGGGTTTTGTCTCCTTTTTCTGATGGATGTTTTGTTGTTCGCTGTTCAAAACCTCAGTATTGCTATTGCTGTTATTGCTGTAGTTATTGTGGATTGCTCCGGTGCAGAGGGGCAGCACTCTGTGCATGCAGCAAGCCCCATCAACATAGGTACAGAGGCTTGTAGAAGCCCGGCTGATAACCGCACGTGGGAAGAGCAGCCCGGTGCTGCTGCTCCTGGGAGAGGTAAGGAGTGGGGAGTGGGAATGGGGTTATGCATGGGAGCAAAGAGCTGTGGGGGAACAGCATGAGGGTGCCCTATGCCTTGGTTCGGCCCTCAGGCACTGCGTGGGGACAGCAGGGTGGTGGCACGAATGGGAGGAAACTTCTTTTGTGGATGCCCCATCCCTGGAGGCATTCAGGGCCAGGCTGGATGTGGCTCTGGGCAGCCTGGTCTGCTGGTTGGTGACCCTGCACATAGCAGGGGGTTGGAACCAGATGAGCATTGTGGTCCTTTTCAACCCAGGCCATTCCATGATTCTAGAATTCTATGCTCCTTTTAGGCTTCAGCTTCTGACTGACACGCTGCCCATCAGCCTGATGTGACTCAGAGGGCACTGTGGTTACACAGATGACACAGGCACACTGAGCGGGAGGTGACACTGTGGGGTGACACAGGCAGAAGGGCACGGCAGGGCTGAGTGGCACCTCCCGCTCACTGCTGTCACGCCCTCAGAGTGTCCCTTGGGTCACAGCTCCTCGCCCTGTCCCTGCTCCGCTTTGGGATCAACGCAGTATGGGAAAACCCACACCTATGGAATACAGCACACGGCAGGTTCACCTGCCCTGCCTGACGCCTAGAAACCTTTTAGGAGGGTTCTGCCACAACCAGCAGGCTGTGGTTGCTCAAAGTGCCCCCAGCTGTGAGCTCCATGCGCACCCCTCACTGCCCGGTGACCCCCGGTGCCACCCAGTGCCTCTGCAGCCCTGCAGGTGAAGGCGATGGGGATTCCAGCTGTGTCCCCAAGGCACACAAATGGTTAACCAGGCTGTCTCCTTATGCTGCTGCAACTGTAATTACAACACAATCAGCAGCGTAATTAGTGTAAAAGTGCGCTTATGGTTTGTAGATCTAATTAGCTCTCATTCAAATAACTGGAAGGTTAACTGTAAGAGAATTAAGTGTTATTAGCCCTTTGATTTCAGATTCTTACATGTAATTCTTGGACTAGGTACATTAATTACCAAACATTTATGGTGTAATTATTCTTAGGCCCACAGGCAAACTTCCCAGGACATGGGTGAGTGCACTTACATGCAGCAAGAAGAATCACTGCACTGTCATTATGGATTGCAGCTCTAAACTTCGGCTGGAGCTGTGAGTGCAGGCACTGCACCTCTAAAACATACCCCTAAGTACCATCCTATGGTCTGCACGAGAAGGAGCTTTGCTGAGCAAAGGATGCTCTGTCCCTGGAGGTGTTCAAGGCCAGGTTGGATGGGGCCCTGGGCAGCCTGGGCTGGTATGAAATGTGGAGGTTGGTGGCCCTGCCTGTGGTGGGGGGGGGTTGGAGCTTCATGGTCCTTGAGGTCCCTTCCAACCCAACCATTCTGTGTGTGTGTGTGTGTGTGTGTGTGTGTTTGAGCAGGAAGGCCATCAGTGCCAGCCCTGCAGTGCACAGGGACACCACAGCTCCGTCAGTGCTCAGAGCCCCGTCCCCTGGCCTTGGCTGTGTGCAGGGATGGGGACGTTCAATAAGAAGGTGATATCCAAGAACAACCTGGCTCACCTCAAAAAGCTGGAGCCATTCTTTGTACAGATGCTGTGTTCTCGACACAGATTCTGAATTCGTGATCTAAGGCAAACATGGCAGGAGGCAGAGTAAGAGGAAATTTGTTTTTTTTAATACTTGGGGAATCTATTCACACACTTTCTGTTCTGCTGTCATCTAAAATAGACTTATCACTTCCATCTGGGTGGAACCTTTTTGACTAGAATGGTTATCATTGTCCGCACGGCTCTGCTTTGTGTTACGAAATCAGCTCTTTCTTCCATCAAATTGAGGCTAAGACACTGATAAATAATTCGTGCACTCTCATTTTACTGTGAAGAATGAGCTGCTCCGCTTGGCCTATCATTTTCTTGCAAGTCAGAGGCAGCGCAGGCTTTGAGTTACCCACAAGAACATGACGTGCTGAATTCTGAACTCTCCGTAGGCCAGGTCACTACAGCGTGAGGCTTATGAGCGATATAAATATGAGCACATCACGGCATGAATAAATGAGGGCAGCTTCAGAAAAGGAGCCGTCACCTCCCCACGTAAGACCTCTATTGTAGGTGCCCTGACGCGCTATCAGCTTTCACTGCCCTGATCCAGCCTCACTTCCAGCAAAGATTTGTCCCCAGGGGGTGATGCAGAGGCCAGGCATCCCGTGTAACTCAATCGTGGAGCTCTCACCGCGAGGGAAGGGTGGATCAGTTCTGAATTTTGGTCATTTGCAACTGCGTTCATTGTGTGGGTATCTTTGACGCAGCACTCGCTTAGCAAATGGGAGCGACTTTGAAGCCAAAACTAAAAGGGATTAATTGAATAATTTTGATTTTCTTTTGAATTATATATGTCTGTCAAGCTCTTGCTTGACCTTCAGAGACATCCAGGAGGACTTGTCTCAGATATTTGGGGTCAGTCTGTGTTCCTCTTGCTGCACAACACATGCAGGGATGCACTTCTTAGCCTCAAACCAAGGCTTGCTGAGCAGACATTTCCCCTTGCCCCTGGGATGTGCAGCACCTCAACAGGTGTTGGTTTGGCAGAACGAGGAGGAGTGGTGGTTTTGTTCCCTCTTCTACGTTGTGCCACGCTCAAGGACATAGAATCATGGAGGCATTCTGGTTGGAAGGGACCTCCAAGATCCCTAAGCCCAACCCCAGCCCACCCCACCTGCCCACATCCCCCAGTGCCACATCTCCAAGGTCCTGTGACCCCTAAGGGATGGTGCCCCCAGCACTCCGTGTGCAACTGTGCCACTGCCCCACTGCTCCTTCTAAGAACAAATTGCTCCTGATATCCAACATGGAACAGAAGGCAGCGATACAACAGCTGTGCAGCCTGAGCGTCCCAAGAAGTGGATGTGATAGCAAAATCCGGGCCAGAAAAACTTGGCAGCCTCCTTAAATGTCAATTTTTAGATCTCTGACTGTGCATCCACCTCCCGGGCACTATAAAGCCTTGGTAGCCATAGGCTGCAGCAGCTCTCCTTTTACCAGATTATGAAGACGCATGAGTGCAGCTCCAATGGTTGCTGGATGAACTGCTCTGCTCAGCAGGAAGGGCAGAGGCTACACCACTTTGCTTTGCACAGCGAGTTCTAGGCCAGGAGTACCACGTGATTCTTCTATATAATTACATTTTCACATGGATCCAGTATCAAACCTCACTGCAACATTAATAAATTTAACAGCTTCGAGAGAAAAACCCACTGCTGTTCAGTGTGAGGAGGGATTTCATTATGGATAATTATCTCAGTACTTGCATTCAGGCAGCCACAGCGAACCACTCACAGGGAAGGAGCTCTTAAAAGGTACAAAACCATCTCCTAACGCTGCATTCAGTAAAAGGGCTTTGAGGGGACAGAGGTCTCTGCATTTTCTATCAGCCCCCAAACCACCACTTCAATTCAAACCAACAGATTCTTCCGAATGGGACTGGGAGAGCTCTGCAAGAGGCACTGCGGGGGATGCAATGGAGAGCATCGCAGATTGCCCGGAACTGTGGGCTCTGTGTAACAGTGCAGATGAAAGAAGGAATGGAGGCATCCTTGGCCCTTGCTTTTCAAAATAAATCCTCTGTGATATTAAGTGCTATGGAGAGAAAGAGCACCAGGTAAGCCATGTACCCACTGCTGTTGACTCAGTGCTGTCGTTGAACAACAAGTGCATGATTTTACTTACAGCTGCAGCAGAGCAAACAGCACACATCTCCGCCTTCATTTCCAAGTGTTCAAGTGTGTATATGGCAAATAAGCATTTAGGTTATTTCTTCTCACTTCTTGATGTGCTTCTTGCCAGAAATTACCTCTAAATTAACTATAATGTGAAGCAGATCTATGCAGCCAGGATGAAATCCCCCAGGGCCCCCAAAGACCGGCACACAGCGCTGCTCCAATCCCAATTAATGCATTATTCATGCAGAGAAAAGGTTCAAAATGCCACATCCACACACACCTCAGGCTGGGTTTCCACTCCTCCCAGTAAACAAGGCCCCAGGATGGCACAATTGCTGCTGATTCCTTTGGAGACGTTTGTGCCTCGCTCCGGTGTTTAGTGAACAATTTGGCTGAGAGCAGAAATTGCCTTCTGTGTCGATGCACTTTATTTCTAAAAGGCGAGGCCTCCGCACCTTGCTCTGAGATTGTCCATGACTCACAGCAGCTCCTGTGGTTGGAACACTGCTGGTAGTGGCATTCAGCTGTGCCAGCCAAACCCACTGCGCTCCCCGTGTGCACCATCAGGCTGAAGAGCGGGGCCTGTGGCTGTTGGCTCTGTGCTACAGCCATCCTTAGGCCCCGTGGAACAGCATGGGCAGATTCACATCTCTGTAGCAGCAAATGTAAGCAGAGGCAGAGCCATACGCCGACCTTGAGCCTTGCAGCCTGCAACCCTCCCAGCCTCCTCAGGAAATTGCCCTCATTCATTTTTCATTTCACCTTTTGGTACTTCTGGGCTAAAGTTTCCATCAAGTTTGCCAGTGACCAAGCTCACTTACCTGGAACTGTTATTAAAAGAAGGGTGGTTTGGTTTTTGTTTCCTTCAGTGCAAGGCTTCAATGTCTTGAAGCACCTGACGTTGGCTTGGTTAGATCACATTTTAATTTTTGCTTAAGAAGACATAAATGTAAGCAGCGTGGTCAGCTGGGCACAGACATGAACCTCTCTTCTGAAGCTGTGTTCACAGGTTGTTCACATCCCCTGGTGATAACTGCCACCATGCACAGTCCCTAGGGCTTCTGAGGCCACATCCCTGCTATGTGCAGGGTCGCCAACCACCAGCCCAGGCTGCCCAGAGCCACATCCAGCCTGGCCTTGAATGCCTTCAGGGATGGGGCATCCACAGCCTCCTTGGGCAACCTTTTCCAGTGCCTCACCACTCTCTGAGGATCCCTGGTCACTGCTACAATAACTGGAAGCAACCCCACAGGTGACTGAACGGCCAAAGCCCAGAGCTGCCCTCACTGCTGTGGCCTCAGTGACAATTACCATAGAATCACAGGATCATAAGATTGGAAAAGTCCTCTGAGATCACCAGGTCTCACCCCAACCCATCCCTCCATGCCCGCTAACCATGTCCCTAAGTGTCCTAAGTGCCACATCTACCCTTCTCTTGAACACCTGCACCTGATGACTCCTGAGAGATCTACATTAGTTAGAAAAGTCTTAATGGGATATGGAGCCCTTTACTCATTGTTAGCAATTTCCATCCATCCTTAGTCAAGCAGCAAGTGAGAACTTGATGCCAGATGAAATACACATCAGGGTGTTCATGATGTGAGAAAGCTCAAGCCCCCTGGAAAGGATGGCATCAGTAAGAAGCTCTCAGGTTCTCTCTTGGATTCACATTAACACAGCCCTGTTGTGCTTAGAAAGGCAAAGAGCTCAGGAGGTGAAGCCAGGTGTGCTGCAAAGAGGGATGGGATGGGATGGCAGCTCCCACCAGCACTGCTCCTGCTGGCTCTCCTGACCACCAAAGAAAATCTTTGCAATTACCAAACCAGCATCCTCTGCAATTAGCCTGTTTGCTATGAGTGATCTCTCAATTAAAAGATAGATTAAAAGGTAATTGAATGTTCTTATGAAAGGGAAAGTGGCCAAGTGGTTATAAGTGACCTTTTCAGATAATTAAGTGTAGCAAATCAGAGCTGAAGGCAAGTCGGCCAGGTCATCTGCCAGTGCTGCAGGATATGACAAAGCTATTATATGCCAGAAAAAAATAAAAGAAAACCTATAATTACACTAAACAGGAATCCACCCATCCAAATTCCACTGTACAAAGCTGCTCCAAATCAAAGAGGAGGACTCACAGCGACTGGAATGAATGCGTGAGGGAGTGGTTATTGATAGGGCTGATACTGCCACCTATTTTTAGGGCTCACTGACGCTCTCCCTGATGGCACTCTGCTTTCAGTTCCATGCAACTTCTGCCAGAAGTTAGGAGAGTTCTTTTTGCAGGGTGTTTCGGGCACTCACAGGTTGATCTCGCGTTGCATTCAGTGCTGAGGCCAACACTGCCATCCCAGTGCCTGCAGCTTGGAACAGAAGGCAGCCAAAGCCAGAAAGCCCCAGAGCCAGCAGCAGGGCTAAGAGCAGGGTCCTGAATGCTGTATGAGAGTCCCATAAGGATGCTTGTTTCTCAGAGCACTCAGAATCCCACAGCCAGAGTATGCTCTTGGTGCACGTGTGTACATCCTCGCACACAAACCACACGGGCATCCTTCAGGCACGCTTCCAAAGACACACCAGTGGCCACCTGCAGGACAACCTGCCCTTGGACGTGATTTGTTATTTTTAAAACCAGAACGCGGTTCCTTCCGCCATGAGTCACGCATTCCGGTGTCCTTCTTTGACAAGTTAATTGTTAAGGGGAATTAAGCAGCAGAAAGCGCTCCTCAGCACTCAGGAGCGGCGTCTCCTCCCTGGCCAGAGCAGCCCAGCTGCTGCCTCTGCTTTTATACCCGACTATTTTTAGCTGTTATCAGCTGCAGTGCCCGGGGGCCAATCAGCACCCGGTGCCTCCAAGGAACTCCTCTTGGTCCAAACTTCATTCTTTGCAGTCTCTCAGGGAGGAGCCCGATGGCCGTGAATTTGCTGCCCTGAGCTTTTGCAGGGAGTTGCACACCAGGCACCTGCGCGACAGGAGGTGGGGGCTGACCCAGCACAGATGCACCCTGCCCATGCTTGGTGCAAACAGCAAGAATTCGGCGTGCCTCATTCAGCCCAATGAGGTATGCAGCCCTGCAGCGTGGCACAGAAATGAAACAGTCTCGGTGTGGTTTTTTTGTTGTTTTTTTTCAGCTGAGGTGTTCTTTGTTGTGTCATTTTGTAGCTATGCACAGTGTAACCAGGAACTGCTGCTTGCTGACTGCTAACAATCCATGCGGCCACGCAGGAGAAAGGCGAGTGCCTCCTCAGCGCAGGCCTCTAATGGATTAGCTTAGTGCTTTTTTCCAGCAATAGGACATTGAAGTGACTTCAGGCTTTAAGAAATTATTGGTGGGGTTCTGCTGCTTCAACTATAGAACCACAGAATAGTTTGAGCAGGAAGGGACCCCCGAAGGCCATCAGTGCCAGCCCTGCAGTGCACAGGGACACCACAGCTGTCAGTGCTCAGAGCCCCGTCCCCTGGCCTTGGCTGTGTGCAGGACGGGGCAGCACCACCTCTGGGCACCCTGTGCAGTGCCTCACCGCCTCACTGCAAGCAGCTCCTTCCTTACATCCAGCCTAAATCTCCCCTCCTTCAGTCTGAACCCATTTCCCCTTGTCCTGTCACACAAACCCTGATAAGAGTCTGTCCCCTTCTTTCCTACAGCCCCTGGAGGTACTGAAGGCCGCTCTCAGCTCTCCCCTCTCCTCTCAGCTCTCAGCCTTCTCCTCATGACCCCAGGGCCCTGTTTGTCTGCTGCTTAGTGGCTGATCTAGAAATCTCACAACATCATCAAATGATTAACTTAGAAAATGCCACTGAGATCATCCAGTCCAACCACCAAACCATCAGCACCACACCCCCTTGTAAAGCACCAACGAGAAACACGTTCTGACTTTCTGTGGTATGCTTGGTATGTCTCCAACACCACCACTAAACCCTTAGAGTGGGCAACTTCCTTAGGAAGCCTGTGCTGTGTCCCAGGGTTAGCACCTGCCTTCTGTGCCCAGAGGAGAACCATAGAATCATAGAATCACCAAGGTTGGAAAACACCTCCAAGATCATCCAGTCCAACCATTCTCCTACCACCAATATCTCCCCACCAAACCACATCCCTCAGTACAACATCTCGCCTTCTGTCTCAACATGGAAATAACAGGGACAGTAAGCAGTTCAGATCGGCGTTCAAGCAATTTTCTTCCTGATAGAATCATTAAGAACATACTTCCATAATTTTGTATGGATGAATCCCCACATCAAAGCAATCTCCAAACTGCACACATAGGGTATGTGTCAAAGTATCTTAAGTAATATCCTGTCCACTCTGGTGTAGTTCAGTACTTCTCACAATTGCAACATGGATTCTCCAACTATTTTCTCCGGAGCTTATCTGGAAAGGTTCCTGCTAACAGATGTTAAAATCAAGAAAGGAAAACAAAATCTTTTTAAGTTTAAATGATTTCATCTGTTATTCTTGTTTAAAGAGGAGCTGGTAGCACGGCTGAGGCAGTGACCAGCCACGTGCCATTTCTGCCCAACAAAGACCTTCATGGAGGGAGGGGCAACCGAAGTGTCAGAGCTACAGATAAGGCTCTGTATTTATGGAGTAGAACGGATCCATTCTGTGGGCTACAGATCTGTGCTCCCCTGGTGACCAGGTTTTTGAATCAAATCCTTTTCTAAAAAGTCCCAGAATGGCATCAGTGTAGGTGGACAGAGATTAAATACACAGATATTCACAGATAGGCTTCCACTTCTGTTTTCTTCCCAAGCAATCGCTAAGCTACAGGGATATAGCTGCAAGCATCCATACGCAGTGCTAAGATCAACCAGAGTGCAATAATACAGATAAGGGAACAACTGTATCTAAATTTCAGTTAGGGATCCAGATAG
>JACDJE010000597.1:258137-273423 GCA_016647715.1 Pavo muticus | reverse complement strand
TTTTTTTTTTTTTTATCTTATTTGAAGGAATTTCTTATTATCTGGAGAATGCATAAATCTCTTTAATATTTCGGTTACATTAATCTTTTCACTCTTCAGATCATATCACTCTCCTTTTACCAGTGCATCCTGTTGCCCTGAAACACAGTAGTGTGCTCATTCTAGATTAAAATAGTAAAAATTATACCTTAAACATAATCAGATCAGACATGTATGCCATTATTTTGATGTTTAAAATATTACTGGTGCTTGAGAATAGCTAAATTCCAAAGCTCAAGTATGCACCATAAACACATGTCATCCAACAGAAAGTAAAATCCAAGTTGTGCACCAACCATACTTCACTTGTGCCCAGGTTTCTGTATACCCAAGTTAATGGAACAGACAGAAGAAAACAGGTAGCTTAATACAGTGTATTTTTCATTTGTTCACAGACATGTACTTGACATGATTGCAGGTTCAAAGTGGTAACAATTTTATCATTTATACAAATATGAAACAGTATGTATATACACATTAAGCAAGAAAAGGAGAATGCTCCAGGAAAGTCTTATTGTGATCTTTAACTACTCAATGGGGGTTTATAAGAAAGATGAAGACTTTTTACCAGGACTGCAGTGACAAAAAAAGGGGCAAAGGCTTTAAACTGAAAGAGAGTAGATTTACTTCAAATATAGGGAAGAAAATTTTTACTATAAAAATACTGAGTTGTTTCAACTGGTTCCCACAGAAAATGTGGTTGTGGAAGTTGTAAATTTTCAGTGTCAGGTTGGATGTGGTTTTGAGCAAACCGATCTAGTGAAAGAAGTTCATGCCAGAGGTGCTGGGCTAGAAGGTCTTTAACAGCCCTTTCTAAATGAAAACATTATATGATTCTCTGATTCTGTTTTGTTTTCTCACTTTGAAGCTCTACTTTGAAATCTAGTTGTGTAGGATCAAAGATTATAGCCTCTGTTTCTCTTAGGAGCTGCCTTGTTCTTTGATTTAACATTGTGAATAGCTTCCTTCCGAGGAGTAGGACCTAAATGTCCATGTGGACAAGAGATTGACCAAGAGCCCTTGTGGCCCAGAAGGCCGATGGTATCTTGCAATGCGTGAAAAAGAGCATGGCCAGCAGATTGAGGGAGGTTATCCTCTCCCTCTGCTCTACCCTGGTGAGACCACATCTGGAATACTGCGTCCAGATCTGGACTCCGCAGTTCAAGAAGGATGGGAAACTACTAGAGAGAGTCCAGCAAATGGCTACAAAGATGATTAGAGGCCTGGAGCATCTCTTGTATGAGGAAAGGTTGAGAGATCTGGGACTGTGTAGCCTGGAGAAGACTGAGAGAAAATCTTGCAGACACTCACTCATTAGATATTTGTAAGCATTCAGTGGATGGGGCCAGGCTCTTTTCAGTGATGTCCAGTGACAGAACAAGGGGCAATGGCCACAGAATGGAACGCAGGAAGTTACGATGAGAATGGTGAGGTGCTGGAACAGGCTGCCCAGAGAGGCTGTGGATGCCCTGTCCCTGGAGGTGTTCAAGGCCAGGTTGGATGGGGTCCTGGACAGCCTAGTCTAGTATTAAATGTGGAGGTTGTTGGTTCTGACTGTGGCGAGGGGGTTGGAGATTCATGATCTTTGAGGTCCCTTCCAACCCAAGCCATTCTGTGATTCTGTGATTCTGTGATGAGGAAAAAATTCTTTACTTTGAGGGGGATAACACTGAACAAACTGCCCAGAGAGATTGTAGAGTCTCCTTCTCTGGTGATACTCAAAACGCGCCTGGATGCTTTCCTGTGCAACCTACTCTATGGAATCTGCTTTAGAAGGTGGCTTGGATTAGATGATCTCCAAAGATCCCTTACAACAGCTACTATTCTGTGATTCGTGGAGTTTGTTTTGTTGTCAGATAGATCTCTGTTGTCACAGACCAACCTGACCAACCTGATCTTCTTCTATGATCAAGTGACCTGCCTGGTGGATGAGGGAAAGGCTGCTGACATAATCTACCTAGACTTCAGCAAAGTCTTCAACATTGTCTCCCACGGTATTCTCCTGGAGAAGCTGGCAGCCCACGGCTTGCACAGGTGCACTCTTTGCTGAGTAAGGAGTTGCCTGGAGGGCTAGGCCCAGAGAGTGGTTGTGAATGGAATTAAATCCAGCTGGCAACCAGTCACAAGTGGTATTTCCCAGGGGTTGGTGGTGGGGCCTGTTCTCTTCAATATCTTTATTGCTGACCTGGATGAAGGTATTGAGGGCACCCTCAGTACGTTTGCAGATGACACCAAGTTGGGAGGAAGTGTCAATCAGCCTGGGGGTAGCAAGGCCCTACAGAGGCATTTGGATAGGCTGAGGCCAGTGGGATGAGGTTCAACAAGACCAAGTGCTGGGTCCTGCGCTTTAGCCACAACAACCCCAGGCATTGCTACAGGCTTGGGGCAGAGTGGCCGGAAGGCTGTGTAGAGGCAACAAACCAGGGGTAATGGTCAGTGCTCGTCTGAACATGAACAAGCAGTATGCCCAGGTGGCCAAGAAGGCCAATGGCATCCTGTCTTGTATCAGAAATAGTGCTGCCAGCAGGAGCATGGAAATGATTGTTCCTCTGTACTCAGCCCTGGCAAGGCCACACCTCGAGTACTGTGTTCAATTTTTGGGCCCCTCCCTGCAAGAAAGACATCAAGTCCCTGGAGCATGTCAAGAGAAGGGCAATGAAGCTGGTGAGTGGTCTGGAGCACAGGCCTTATGAAGAGCGGCTGAGGGAGCTGGGATTATTCAGTCTGAAGAAGAGGGGGCCTAGGGGTGACCTTATTGCTGTCTACAATTACCTGAGACTGTGGTGAGCTGGGGGTTGGCCTCTTCTTTCATGTAACTAGTGATAGGACTAGAGGGAATGGCCTCAAATTGTGCCAGAGGAGATCCAGGCTGGGCGTTAGAAAAAACAGCTTCTCTGAGAGAGTTGTCAGGCACTGGAACAGGCTATCCAGGGAGTCTGTGGAGTCACTGACACTGGAGGTGTTCAAGAAATGTTTAGATGTTGTACTCAGGGACATGGTTAATGGGAAATGTTGGTAATAGTTGGACTGGATGATTCTAGAAGTCTTTTCCAACCTTGGTGATTCTGTGATTCTATGATTCTATGACCTCCACCAATAATGATTCTTTCATGTAAAGCCAATTATTGCCTAAAAAAAAAAAAAAAACAACAACATGCCAATGGTTCACTTTTTAAACTATTGAAAAGTTCCACTGTTTTTGTCTTCTGCTGCATTTCAGAATTTTTACTCCAGTATAGACATGAAGGCCAGAGGAAGGTAAGTCCAGTAGTACCAGAGAAAGAAATTCACTTTTGGCACAGATTTTATTTAGAGCTCCTTTCTAAACAGAATTAAATTTATTAAAATGTTATTGGTCATCCATGTCATCATATGAAGTACAAGAATGATTTGACTACATTTATAACTAACTTTTACTAAGCTTAAATAGGTTTTCTCAATAAGTGCTTATATCAAAACACAGATCTTAAAATGGTCAAGTGAACTGCAAGTTTAGAGACTCTCTGCTAGCTGCAGAAGTACAAAGTACAAAGACTGCCAGTTTTCATACAGGTGTCAATAATACTAGATGTCTAAATTCTTTCTTAACTGGAGGGCATATGTTCAAAATTTGAGAATCTTATCAATCTTATAAACAACAAACAAAAAAGCTCATGAAGGAAATAAATGCACTTTCTAAGTCCCTTAGCATTAACATTTACTATATTAAAGGGTATATTAAAGCAGATCAAAAATCTCTAGTTAGAGGCTGAGTGCACTCTTCACTTTTTTTTTCTCTAGATAAGAGAAGTTTTCAAGAAAACAAATTACCTAAGACTATAGTTTATTCTCTCAATTCTTT
The DNA here is from genome assembly GCA_016647715.1 of Pavo muticus. NCBI lineage: Eukaryota > Metazoa > Chordata > Aves > Galliformes > Phasianidae > Pavo > Pavo muticus. The sequence goes on along the minus strand of JACDJE010000597.1, from coordinate 269,543 downwards.
AAAATTAATTGAATATACTTTAACATATTAAAAAGATAAAATAAGCACAGAGAATGGACATCTCCATATTGCATGTGAGATCAGCCAATGCTAGAAGTGCATTTTGTTTTTAAAAATTAGGAACCTGTAACTAGTATTAATATATGGCCACTGCTGGGCAATAATCCCTGGGAATGTATTTGTCTCTGTACATCAATCCTTCAAGCCATTGTGCTTTGTGTGCTCTGTGCTTTCTAACCTAACAGGATTTCAAGACTTCAAAATGATTTCCTGTTTGAAAATTTTCTTTAAAGCCATCCATTGTGTTTTGCTGCTATTAATTGTATTGTAAAAGATATTGACAAGATAATTTTATCTGAAGAATTTACTTGGTCTCTTTGAATTAGCCACTTCTGATAGAAGATGCTTTGCAGATGTGGGTAGGAGCTCATTAATAATGAAAAGATTCTTAATCGCATAAACTGTATGGCTAAATATCACATAAAAAATTTGTTCTACCATATAGGGCTGCAGAGATATATGATATTAAGAAGTAACTTTTCCTTTTGGTATGTTTTCTATATGCAAATTTTAATTGCAGTGCTCTGTGTGTGTACATTTATATTTTCTGTTTATTATCTTTTAACAGAAGTCTTTGAAAATTTTGGCTACTTTGATCACACATTTTTGACAAGTAGCTTTTTTTTGTTCTTTCTTCAGGCCTGCATTTTGTCTGCTATGATATGTCGCTACTGGTTATGTCAATCATGCAGCTCCACAAGAAGTGAAGTGAAGAAGAGAAGAGCAGAGAGTGATGAAGTGTCTAACCAATTTTAAAACATATTATTACACCCTATCACTAAACAATGCATAGTTTTTAAGGCAGTATAGATTTGTTTAAGACTTTTGTGTGCATTACAATCAAATTACAGAGAATGGAGATTTATATGAATGGCATATATTCTGAAGGATTTTAGGAAGGTGCTATGGGAGGAAATCATACACTTCACTTGTAAGAGAGAAGCAGAAATACTTTTATTGATAGCAAGTAATAATTTAACAAAACGATTATAAATAAGAAAGGAAAGATTTGAGATGACAAAGTACACTTGATTATTTACTGTAGAGAGGACAAAACACACTCATCCAGGCAACTTTCCCATTGAGTGACAAGGTTCAGAGTGGACCCCCTTTCTTTCTAAAATCTTTGAATCAACGAGATAAAGAGCCTAGGTGTGGCTGAATGTCTAAAGGATTATATAATATGCAATATAAGATATAATCCTAGCAAAGCTAAAAAAAAGAAAAGCTTAAACGAACTACTAGTACTTACCAAGGAACTTTAATACTCCTGGAATGCTCAGTATTTGTGTGGTAACACGGTTGACTCATAATTGTATTTATATCAGCTGTACCTTGCTGGCACATGCTTGGTTTGTCCTCAGCTGTTGAGTAAAATAACTTAGGTTATTGTGCAATATAAACCTTGACTATTAGCTTGTTATCTGTGTTCTCAGAGTTCAAGAATGTAGCCATCATGACTGCTCCCGATAATTATTTGTTTATGTCAGATGTGGCCATCACACTGGTTATGATTACTTCAGAAGAGTTACAGGAAATAAAGATTGTGTGTGTGTGTGTGTGTGTGTGTTCGAGTAGTTGGGGAGACGGGAGAGGAGGATCGCAAAAAACCTGCCTATTCTTTTTTGGTAAATTTTGAAATTGGAACATGGAAAATTTTCTAAAACTCCATAGCTGTCAGTAACATGATGAAGTGAAAAGAGGAAAAATAATCTGGCTCAGACAAATAGAGAATGATAAGAGACTGTGTTCACATATGGAGTACCAATTTGAATGGTTATATAACTTATTATGAGAGAGTTAGGTTAGGATTAGAAATACTATTACCCTCGTGAATTAAAAGAAACTGCTTGTCCCTCACATTTCAGAACAGGCAAGCTTATATAAGTGCTCAGAAATTCCTGATATTGTCACTAGAAATGCATATTGCGTTGAATTGTTGTAAAACACTGCAAGGTAACACTAAACTTTTGAGTGGTCTCTGCTGTATATTTTCTTGTTTGGGGTGAATGGGAGGCATAAAGTGGATATTGTAGTATATCACTAGAATTAGTTTCCTGGGATTAACATAATGCTATTCTATGAATTCTGCTTTCTGTTTTACTGTTTCTGTGTGGCTGTTTGTTTATAGAAAATCCTATCAATCACTTAGATTCATTAAAAGTCTGCCTAAACAACACAGTTCTGTATCATTTTTTTTATCATTATTTTTAAAATTGTGCATGGAAAACCAGGGTCTATGCAATTTTTTATTCAGTAGAACACTCTCCTTTGAGAGGTAGACTAGATTTACATCAAGGCTGATTATGCCAAGATATGATCAAGGTGATATAAAAGTACGTAAAAACATCTACACTCTTCATTAAAAAGGATCATTTTGATACAGAAGGTTGTTTGGTCTGGGAAATGTTTTGCAAGGAAAATGTTTTGCAAATGCTGTTCCAGAATAGAGATATTCAGGCACTGCCTAACAACCCATTTCAATATAAAGGTTTGGAAACACTCTAGAGAAACCTCCTTCTGTCGATGCAGATTTAAAAACAGCTTTGAAGCTTTTTTTTTTAAATCAAAGCTAGATCTTCTGTAAGGAAAACTTGTCTTTCTTTCACCTTCCTTTCTTTCCTCTACCCTTCATCCAAGCAACAGTAGTAAAGTATTTAGCTGCATATAACTCCTATTGCAATATTCTGTGTCTTTTAGTAACTTGCACTGATAGTTACATAGTTGTAGGAATTCAGATAAAGTAAAAGAGTATTTGAATATTTGTACATATTAGTACATTAGTACATTTTTTAAAATATTTTAACAGGAAATGCATACTCCCTATGACTGCTGGGGAAAGATTCTGAGAAATTTAAAATTTATATGAAAGGAATACAATGGAAAAATTGGTTAAATGGGGACAAAATTACATATTGACTCTTTCACACAACTATATAATGGCTCCTTAGAATAATCCTACTGAAAGCTATTTAATTTTCATAACTAGATGTGAGTTATTTGTATTTACCTTGGCAACATATTTATGCAGTTTACACACATCTTCCTTTCATTATTGTCTTTCCCACATTACTTTTATAGATTTGATGTCTGGGTATGACATTTAATCATGTTTTCCTATGTATTGTAATAATAAAGTAATTGAAGATATACATGCATTTCCTCTGCACTGTGCAAATTTATGATATGATATGTGATATGATTTAATACCTGTCCTATCTAAAGCCTCACTAAAAATTCAACTCCATGGACAAAAATCAGAGGTTTCCTATAAAAAGAATAAAATAAATTATTATTATTATTATTATTAATACATATAGTTACTTACAGCAAATGAGAACTAGAATAAATTCATTATACTGTGTGAAGTGGAAACACCTAAGGATGAGATACACACTCATAAGTTCTTTTCATCTTGGAGTGAAGGCAAAATGCATGTCAGAATTATAGTCTGAATGGAGAAAGAAAGCTTCTAATTTTGTTTTCTTGTTTTAGTGAACTTGGTATATTTTAATTTTTAATTTTAATTTTTATGTTTTTAACACAACCTTTGGCTTGTATAAGGTAGAATGACAAGCTTGTAGGATACTGGGGTATTTTGGTTCATCCCCTTTTAACCTGCAGATGGCATCACTACCACATTTACAAATGAAATAATATCTACTGGGTAATAGTAATCAGGAGTAAAATCTACTGAAATGATGAAGTTTCTTAAAACACTTCAATACTGATCATAATGGATGAAATAGATCAGAAACTGTAATTTCCCTCAGCATTTTGTTAGCTCTTAGGTCATTTTGTGCACACTTGGTGAGTCATATACTGAGACATCTGAAGAAATTTCATTAGATGAAGGACATGATGTTAAATAAATCACATAATACTTAGTTTTCTTGACTCTTGAGTACACTGCCCCAGTTTCATTGCCTTTCTTATCACTCATTACTCAAACTGAGATAACATCTCTGAGGCATAGGTACTCTTTTATGTGTTGTAAAAGCATATGAAAGAGAAGTTTCCTGCTGCTTTGCTTTTATTCTTTGGGAAGTACTGTAGTGGAGACTGAGGAAACAATTCAGAAAAGGTTTTTACCCCTTCTGCTTTGGCTCATGGTCATGCTTCCTTTGTGCTTCAATTCCTAATGTCCACAAGTTTTTCACACTGAAATCAAATGAAATCACGTGGACCATGCTTAGTACTTGGTGCTTCTCTTCTGACTTTGTAATCAAAACAACCGACTGGAATAGCAAAGAAATACATACTGAATCTTAAGGCTTTAGATTGTAACTATACTTAATGTCATAGGACAGTTTCAGAATATGCTGTGTTGAATGGAACTGCAGTCAGAACAGAAAAGCCGTTAACAATTCTACCAGAATCCTAGAAAAATATATTGCTTCTGGCAAACTCTGAAATATACAGTTGAAGGCAGAATTTACAGTCAACAAGTTTCAAATGTTTCCTACATTCACTACAATCATTTGTTTATTTCAGATTCAAGAACAACAGCTAAAAGGCCTGAGACAACAAAAAGGGTCTGAGATTCCATCAGTAACTCCTACAAAGTTTTGTTCAGTTTCTACCAATAAAATATAGATAAAAGTAAGGAAAAAAATACTAACATTTTGAATAACTCAGTGGTATTAATTCCTGTTGTTGTGATTAATAATACTTACCACACTGGGTCAAGTATCTAGTCCACACGCTTTTGTAAATATAACTGAAATTTCTTTGCCAAATTAGAAACAGTTTTATTTGGCTTTGGATAAAGAGAAAGTAAATGGAAGAAATGATGGAAAAGCAGAAAGAGTATTTTGGAATGCCAGTTATCCACATAGTTTTTTGTATTCAATGTGCAGGAAACAAAAATTATATGAGTATTATACGAGTTAATGCAATTCCTCTCTTCTCTTCTAATTTTTTCACCTCCTCTCTTTTTTCTCCTCTTTCAGTCCCCCACTCATTTCTTTTTTCTCATTCTACCAACTCATTCCTGGCTAGGCATTTTTTTTGAATACTACTATTTCTGGAGAATGGAAAGGATTAAGAGGTGAATATGAGCTCCATTTCCTGGTTTATTGATCGTGACGAAAAATTCAAATGACTATTCAGATGCCAAAAAAAACCTGCATTTATTTCCTGAATTTTATTTTTCTAACACAATAAACTGCAAACAATATGAGCTTGAAAATGCTGACAAAGTATTAAATGCTACTGAAAATGAGAGGAATTTAGTATGAACATACACTACATTTATAATTTCAGAAAATATACTTTTGAAATGAAGCTGTAAGTGAGAAATTGTAAAGTGAGATAACTGTAGTTTCTAGTGGTTGATTTTTCTGCAAGAGGACATGCACTTAAATTAGGAAACAACTTTATCTAATTACCTGGAAGCCACTTGGCAAAAAATATTCTGCAGGTTATTCCTTCTACCTAGCAAATGGCTGTTAGTACATTTTGTGACCCATCACAGCATGTACCTGGCTTTGTTTGCACCTCACTGCATTTTCCTCCTGTCAGGGTTAAAAGTTCATCAAAGAAGGTAGTTGCTTTGCTGTATTAAACATTAATACTAAATTGTCAGATTCTCTGGTGAGGAAATAATGTTCCTTTCACTGGTATTCCTAGCACTTAAAAGGAACACATCTGCCACAATTTAGCACTAGTGATTAGTTTCACTGGTTTACCTTGCACGTATGCCTATGTATATAACAATTATCTTACATAAATTTTAATAGTTGTATCAACACTCAAGCTGGGAAGGGTCCATCTTCCCTAAAATATGATACCATAATTTTGATGACCAACAGCCTATCTTTCTTCTGTTATTACTCTTTTGGCTTTCTACAGTCTTCAATCACAGCCAGATCTGCTAGTTCACAGTCATCTTCAGTGAACTAAAGCCCATGCCTAATAATCTAATTTCTTCTTTTCTGAAACGACACATAGTAACATTTTTTCTTTCTTTCTTGTCATGCCAACCGGCATGCAACTTGTTAACAACCCCTAATTCCAGTCTCTCATTGGGTCCTGTACACAATTCTGATTCATGAAGACTCTCTAGCAAAAGCTTGACCTGATCCTTGCCTGTGTTCCAATAACAATGACTGCAAAACCCCCAGTCTAAGGAGGTTTTTAATACTCAGTCTTTCCTGTTCTTTTAATTCAGAAACCCACAACTTTACTTATTATGTAGATATGTCCAGCAGAAAGTGCTTTGTAGTCTTCTCTAAGATAATTCCACTTCATATGTCTTTACTCTTTTGAGCTGTACCCAAAGTAAAACCCTTAGGAGCATCTTGAGATGAGCATGTAATGTTTGAACTTCATGAGAATAGTAACATTTTTCAAACTTGACTGTGCTTTTACTGAGATCACATGTATTTACATTAAGGAAACAAATTTATTTCCCTGAAATACATGTCTATGTGTAAATTAGAGTCTGAAAAATAGATATTGTCTTGGATAAGATCAGGTGATGTTGAAAATGACATCAGTATAATCTAAATGAGTTATCTACAGACCAGTTTAAACTGTAAAGGCTTGTAAGCTTCTGACATGTAGGTTTTGTTTTATGGCAAGATATAATACACTAAGTGTAAGAAATAACATGATATAATTTCAAAGACTAATCGTGGAGATCCATAGCATTCAGATTACTAGCTCTGAAAGCAACAGAACAAGTATTTTGCTACAGAACACTTTTGTTGATAAATTGCTATCATTTTATTGCAAATATGCATACACGTATATACATTTTTGAAAATGAATAAATTCAAACTTAGACCAATTGAATTATAGGGTAAGCTGGTAAATATATATATTTTAAATATTGATTCAGATGAATGACAGCAACAGCCTCGAAAGGCACAGAACCCCCAACTTTTTTTTATTTGACACAGAAATAAAATGTTGTTTCAAGCATTGAATTAATTCTAAGCACATGTCATTTTATCAGAATGCAGCAAATATAAAAATGTTGTGCACACACAGATGAACTATAATGTGTTGATTTGCAGTTATTTCTGCATATTGCAAGAAATTTGACATAGGAATAAGAGTTATATTATAGACTTGTATCCAGAATAAAAAAAAAAACAAACTCATTTCATTAAAATCTAGAGTGTATCACACATGAGGGCTGCTTCAGAAGTAATGCCTCCTTTTCTATTATGTTGGCCCACAAAATCAGAAGTGAATGCTGGTGGTATGGTTCCTGCCTATATTCTCTTACATTTTGATGCTCTGTAACAGATGGCAGAAGAGGAACAGCCTGACAATATGTCATCTGACACATAAGTGCATATGAAGCAAAGGTGTGTTGTTGAATTTTTCCATAAAGAAAAAATTACATCAACAAATGTTAATCGACACTTGATGAACACTGGCCAAACAGTGGATGTGATGAGTGATGCATTTCAGCAGTGGAGACAGCGATAGTGGGTCAGCTCTGTTGGTGCAGATCTGTATGAATCGGGCGTGCAGTTCATCGCTGGTGAAAATTCACAGCTAATGGTGGTGACTATGTTGAAAAATACAGCTTTGTAGCTGAGAATTTTATCTACCAAATACTACTATTGTGCTCTTAGTATCTGTTGTAGTTTCCATGGAAATAAAAAGTAGGCATTAGTTTCAAAGTGACCAACGTATATACCTTTGAGAAGATACTACTGCATGTGTTTTAAAATTAGTTTTCTTAGGATGATAGTTAACTATTATATATTGAAACTAATTATGAAGTATCCTAGCCATCAAAGCAGGTAGTTGACCTGCTTTCAGCTAGGACAGAGTTGATTTTCTATCATTTTTTTTTATTTTCTGTCTTATAGTAAAATACTTTTTTCCAGTTGTCCTTGACACTAGAGATTTTTCGAAATGGCATATAAAAGCTACAGATTACTCTTTGGCAAAGCAAACAGTGCTGAATAGTTGCAAATATTTTTAAGTGTTTCAGACACATAATACACGAATATATTTAGGTGAGGAAAGTTATGTAAGAAGTTTTATGCATTTTTATTAATCTCCAGCACTCTGTCAAAACAATTTTACTCATCCCAAATAATTATAGTAAATTAAGCAACAGAACCAGTATGCCTACATTTCTGTCATAGTCATATTTGATCAGGTAACAACCCAGAGAGAGTGGTAACAACTCATAGTAACAGCCATGAGTTCAAATTTAATTCATTCTACAGAGTATACGTATCAAATAAATAATAACTAATTTAAATTATTAACTGGTTCGTTTAGAAGATTAATCTGACTTAAATGCTTTATCGTTCATTGAATAGATAAAAAGTAGGAAGAAAAGAATTTAGAATGTTTTGTGCTTTTAAGTACCACGACAAGACATTGCAGTTTGCAAAAAGAAAGCACAGATCTTATTATAATTTGAAAGAATAATTTCCTTAAAATTTTCTACCCAAGGGACATAGCTAAATAAAAATAAAAAAGTTATGGTAATATTTTTCAAAATTCTTCTATAAAGAATTAAGACTTCGAGGAGTAAATTGTCTCTCTTGAACCACATCACTAAAAATGAGATGGTTGCTCACTTAAATAGGTTTCTTTTGACCGTTCTATAGTAGTTTCTAATTCCCTTATCTTCAGGAAAAATAATCAATTAAAGTTCAATTGTTTAAATGAACTAATATATAGTACTTAACAATTTCATCATCTGTCAAAGAAGACAGGCCAGTAAAGAAGAAGATAAAAGGAAGAAGATGAGAAAAATAATCTGAGAGATCAGAATATATTTAAAAGATGTTGTACTTTCTTGTTTAGTTTACTTTGAGAACATGATCAAAATAGTTATTTAAAAAAAAATAAAAAACACCGGTTTCAAAGAAATTAATGGAATTTTAGAGGCAGAGCATGGCAGAAGAAGAAATATCTTCCATTAGATCTTTATTAACTAAAAAAATACACAAGCTTTTGGATAGAAATCACTTCATCAATCAGTGCAATGTAACTCTTTTAGGAAAAAGAAAACACTTTAAAAAACCACCACCACCAAAACAAGCAAACGAACAAATAAAAACAGAGAAAAAAATCCAAGAAATTTAATCCAGCTCTGCTGTACAAATTATTCCTAGATTAACACAGGCTTTAAAACTATTCTTGCAAATGTTGCAGAATCCCTGCCTCTTTTTTGTCTGTTCTAGATCAGAGAAACTTCCTTCTCAAAGATCAGAGTAATATGAGATGTGTGAGTACACCTCGGGAACAATTTGCAGTCAAGCTTTAGCAATCTCATATGACAAAAATAAGACCAAACATCTTTCAGAGTTAGAGACAAAGTAAATAAGGCAAGAAGAGTGGACCAAGCATTTGAGGAGTATGAAGAAAGGATGGAAACAAGGACAAGATGTAGATGGGGATGATTATTTTATTATTTTTAAAGTAATCTTGTAATGTTAGAGATTGATTAAGAAAAGATGTAAAGCTGAAGTACATTTGGGGATTATTGATTAAATGGAAGATACTGCATGGACAAAACAACAATAGAAAGAGTACTGTAACATTTAACGTTTCTAAAAGTTCAATGAAATGAGCCAAACATTTCTCAAGGACATGTAGACAGTATTCCAGGTACATGTAAAGTAAAAAGGCAATTTTGTCTTTTCCAGAGGTAAATTCTGAAATGAGTCAGTGCCCTTCTTAAGACTGTGAGGTTCTGGGAAAAGTCCCAAAGTAATATAAGCAGCACATTTTTAAATTATTTTTCCCTCAAAACTTATGAATTACTAACTTTTAATTCTCTACTAGTTCTGTACATTTCTCTATAATAAACATCTATCACCAGAAAGTCACATTTATAGCCAGAATATTTAAAAATGAAAATGTAACTTAGATGAAGCGGCAAATATATCACAGTTCTTCCAAGCTCCCACTAGCAGTAAAGAACAGAGAACTTCCATAACTCTCTCTGCAGAAATCTGAGTTAGAGGGATTCAAATAGCAGCTTCTGAGAACACCATGTTGACCCTTCATTCTTTTTTGTGTGTGTATTTTGTTGTCGTTCTTTTTTTTTCCCCAAAATTATCTTTTGCCTGCTTAGCTGAAAGCCTAATGTTATATGAGAACCAAACTCTTTAGAGCTTTTACTGATGTTACCGATGATGCTTTTTGAAATGATGAGAGAGCACAGATCCCGTTGTCCTATTCGTTTAAAAAACTGTCTGGGAATATTCATCATGGTTCTTCAGGATCTATATGTTTTGCCAAATGCTTGACTTCAAAAGCAAATATTATCTGAATATGGACTGAGTAAGAACTGCAGGATTTGGCATATAATCAAAGCTTAATGAGGCATCTAAAATGAAGAATATATCAAATCCATTTCGACTTGAATTTCTGCCTGAAGTGTAAAACTGTGACATTTTCAGATATGTTTCATTTGGGTCATGCTAGCAGCAAATCTGACAGACTATAGCCCAAGTGCAAAAGTAAGAAGGTAGAAGATGATGAACAATTCTTTTATTTCTGATAGTGCCCATTTTTGCTATTATAGCAAATTCCAAATGTCAGCCATATCCATAATTAAGTTAGTCTTTTTTCTTACTCCTGTCATTTATCCAAGGTTGGCTACATGCCCATTTCCTGTTAAAATCTTGTCCTAGTAAATGTTATTTTGTTAGCAGACTTTTGGCATGAGAATTAGATATTATTATGGCTATACTGTTCTCTAATGTTTTCAGTATATCATTTTCAGTCTGTGATGTTGGCCCTTGCTCTCACTTAGAAAGAGGTTGAAGATAATTCCTAAACTCCCTTTTCAAATTTCATCTATTTTTAAAAACAAAGGTCCGTTCTTAAGCTGGAGTTCTCAGCTCTAGCTTTAGTTTAAAAGTTAGTTCTCAAAGGCTCAGTAGTAATTCTAATGCCTTTCAAGACTGTAAGAAGCTCCAGTTCTCTCAAGGTTTAATGTAAGTCATCAGTTCTATCAGCCTCCTCAACTAGTTCTGTCACCTTTCTGCTCTGAATTGATGTATGTAAGACTATTTGAGGTACTAGATCGAAACAAGCGAAGGATGATTCACTGGCCTGTTGTAAAAGATTAAGAGGGGATAATCTGGCTCCATAAATACTGATTATTCTGCACAGACTATAAAAAAGCCTGGAATTATTAGCTTAAACATACATGACTAGAGAAAAAGCTGAGGTAGATTAATCCCACCCTTATTTGCTGTCAGCTGCCAGAAGTCTCAACATCTGTATAGCTCAGTGAATAAATTTCTGATAGGAAATGCATTCATTTAGCTTCGCCTTTGCTTCTTTTGTGGTCTTGAATTTATTTATTTATTTTTAAATTTATTTTTAAGAGCAATTTATGAAGTGTTC
>JACDJE010000597.1:226456-258129 GCA_016647715.1 Pavo muticus | reverse complement strand
TTTGTATATACTCTACAGTTTTTGATGTAGAGACTTGAGATGCATGAGTTAATTTTCACTGGACATTAAGGTCACACAGTAATTTATTCTTTCCTACCAAAACAAACATAACAGTTAAAGTCAGTTTGCGATAGTGTTTTACTCATTTCCTCTGATTTTTTTTTTTTATTTTTTTTTTGTGTGTGTGTGAAAATATTGAAGGAAAAGTTCAAAACTTTATTATGAGCTTTTAACTCATTGTCATTATACCCAGGTGAGTACTTTGAAACACAGCAGCTAGTGAATAAACTCCTCCCAGTATTTCCACAGGTTGATTAAGTTCATTTTCTTGAAACAGAAGTCTTTCACACCCGTGAAGAACTTTGCCACTTCTGAGGTAATTTAATAACACAGTTTTGATTTATGTCTGTTTTAGATCTTGCTCCAAGTATTTTCTTGTACATAATTTTTTTTGGTATCTGAATCATCTCTGTTGGAGTAAGGAAATATATTTAAGAACAATATTAAGTAAATGAACTAATGCTGCACAGCCTGAAGTCACATAAGTGCTGCCGTTTAGTCTGGAAAAATAAGTATCAGTCTCAAAAGTAAATTATTATTTGGGAATATTTCCTGTACAAATTACAATTTGTTATACTACTTTGTCTTCCTTCAATCTGAAGGAAAATTTGCATTTTATTGACCAAAATCATTTGCACAGAATTTATCTCAAGCATCTGAATGAATGCTTTTGTTTGCTAAAAAAATATTAGTGTTGAAAGCTACATGATTACATAAGTTACAGATTTGTATAGATGTTATCTCTTTTTGTAGAAACCCTTCTGTATTTTAAGTGAGATATGTGGTGGTTGTTGGCAGCATCATCTTTGTTCCCAAGGGCTGATGCTCTGATACAGCATTTCCTATTTCCTCTGGTGTTTTGATAAAGTTAAGGGAGTACTGCAGAAAGAAAGTGCAATTACAACTCAAGAAGAAAAAGTGACTATGTAGATGGTCAGTATATTTGCACTGTACTCTACCTCAGCACTATCTGTGGGGCAAAGATCAACAGTGACATACCTGTAAAAAACTGCTTGAAAGCCTCAACAATTATACTTCATTTCATTTCAGGCTTTTACCATTTGAAAGACTTGAAGGCTAATTACATTTTTATATTATTTATACTATTATTGATACCTTTCTTCGATAGAGATGGCTTTATCTAAGGTATTTCTAAGAATTTCTAATCAGCTTTAAAGGTTGGAATCAGATAAATGTAGGGCTTGAAAAGACATGTGGAATCACTGTTCAGTCTAGTTTTGTATTAAAACAGGATCAAGTGAACTGATATTTTCTCTGACAAGAGTCTGTCTGACTTGTTCTGAAAAACCTCCAAAGATGTGGGGATTCTACAAGATCTCTTAAGAACATTGTTCTCATGCTTTACAATAACCCATTAAGGCAGAAAAAAATGTACTAGAAAAATGTCATCACTGAAAAGCATATAGAAATGAAAGCTTATATAAGGGGCAAAGTAACTTTGTACAATGGATACCCAGTAGTTTAAGCTTTAAAGTGAAAAGAAAACAAACAGGAAAAAAAAATAATCAACCTACCGAAATACAAAACACACACACAAAATATCCCGACCTTATTAAAATAAAATATAAACAGAAGTGTAAAACAAAATATAACACTAAGAGAATATTTGGCAAGGAAGACAAGGGTAAAGATAAATGCATGTAATTGTACTTTATTTGACCAGAAATAGTCAAATTCTAAGGAATAATTTTTCATCTGAATTATCATCCTTAAGACTGCAGATTGCCCTTTAAAAGTAGAGCTACTAATTCAGTGTTGAATCAGAGGAGAAAATACTGCCTACTAAATCACTATTGCTATTTCTTGTTCCAACTATATTTTCTTGGAATCTTTCCATTTGAGCTGACCTCAGCCCCCACCAAGCAACTCACAGTCAGAATCACAGTCAAAGCCAATGTAAGTAGACTTTGTGAGTACAAATTCACATAAATTTGAGTAATTAATTGCAATTAACAATTTGTAAACAATTACCAATTCTATATTCTGTTAACAGCAAAAATGTTTGGAGATGATTGTGGTCACTTACCACTGGGAATTTGAAGTAAAATTCAAAATAAATGAAAATCAACATCTTTTTTGAACAAGTGTGATACTTTCACAAGAAAACAATGAAAGATGACTTGCTAGCAGGCCTGTAAATTATGGAACAGATTCAGAAAGACTGGTGGTGTCTAAAATCAGTGAGGTTGAAATTTTGATGTCTAAATTTAAGGATGCCACCCAAACCAACCATAAAGAATAGAATCTACCATACATTATAGACAAATAATGTAATTTACTTTGAAGAATTCTTCAGATGCATAATTTTAGGAACTGTGAAGACAAAAACTGGAACTGTCTTTGGGTGCAATTTTAAGTGGATTGAAAGGAATAGAGAGTCCATTGTTACTCTACAAACTAAAACTTACTGACCTAGAACCACTGCCTATTTTCATATACCCAAAAGCAAGCTATTATTTTTTCCAGATCTATAGTAATACCATACTGATACAAAAATAAGCCTTTTTTTTCACCCTACTTCTTATAATATTCATGCATCTACTTAAATATGAAAGTACTTGATAAGAATTGAATAGTGATGAAAGTTTGCTTCTGGGACTTACATTTTGATGAATACTTAAGGATAATGTTCAAAATATTTGAACATTACTTTATACTTTACAATATACAATATGTTTGTATATTAATCTCTTCAAACCTATTCCTAAGTTTGAGATAGTGAAATCTTCAAAACTGAGGAAGACTATAAATTTATTGTAAAAATTGTATTACCGTGTGTGTACTGAAAAAAACATAAATATCCAGAGCATTCTTCGTCTTCCTTGACATTATACAGCTCGTATGTCTTTTTAACAGACACAGAAGTATAAATAAACATATTGCAGATTTGAATGTACTTTGGCTGGAAATGTTGTTACATTTAAACATAAATTTCAGATCTGTCACATTTTCAGTTCATATATTTGACACCCTGTGTAATACTAAAACTGATCTACTGATGTAATAATAAAGCATGGACAAAATTTAGTATAGAGTTCTAAAGGAGATTAAAATTCTCTTTGACTCAAGACAAAAATAGTTTTCAGGTTCACAATGTTTAAACAAGAAAAACATTTTTTTTATCTTACTGTTATGTAGTACAAAGGCTGTGAAGGCTCAAAAATATACAAGAAAAAATGAGTCAAATTTCTTAGCTTAAAGATTAACAGTGAAGTTTGTAAAAACACTTGACATCCAAAATGCTGTTTTATTTAAGATCTCAAGCATTGATCTCTTCCCTGTTGATTTTTTGTTGTTTTGTTTTTTTTCCCCCTCTTATTTATTTATTTATTTATTTAAACAGAGTGGACCTCAGTTCTGTCTTCCCCTTAAATTCTTTTGCTGTTATCCCTTCATACGTAGAAGTTTGTTGGCTGAGATCTCTCAAACTCCAGATCTCAATTGACACAGGTAGCCCCATGGCTTAACAATATGTATCCTTTCCAAGAGTTTCCATTTCTAAGTGCTCTGTTTTATTATTTGCTTGTTCAGGATCTTGCAGAATACAACAGAATCTGTTCTGCTGATCTAATCATGCATCATTTAAAAGGAATAGAGTACTCCTGTGTTATGAAAGTGTGCCTCAGGACCACATAGGCCATCTGCTTTGATGTGTGTCTGATGTAGTGTAGAAATATTAAAGTTTTCCCTGAAAGAAGTACAGAAAGCCTCCTTATGTCCTCTTATCATCAAAAATCTGATACACAATTGACTTAGGAGAGGACTTTCTCAGAAGAGAGAGATGAGCTGTTTTCTCTGTCTGTCTTTTGATTCTGTGTCCATCTTTCTCCTGCCTTCTGAAAGTATCAGAGCACACCTCATAGAATCGTAGAATCTTAGGGGATTCCAGTTAGTGCACATTGCCCCTTATTATGTTGCTGGGCACCATTAAAAAGAGCCAGGCTCCATCCACTTGACTCCCACCCATTCGTTAGTTGTAAGCATTGATAAGATCCCCCCCACTCAGTCTTCTCTTTTCCAGGCTGAACAGCCCCAGGTCTCTCAGCCTTTCCTCATACAGGAGATGCTCCCACACTCCTCCAGTGGGCCCTCCACGGGACTCTCCTCTAGAAGTTCCCTGTCTTTCTTGAACTGGGAAGTCCAGAGTTGGACATAGTACTCCAGATGTGGCCTCACCAAGGCAGAGTAGAGGGAAAGGATAAACTCCCTTGACCTGCTGGCCACTGTCTTTTCAATGCACCCCAGGATACCATTGACTTTCTTGGCCACAAGGGCACGCTTTTGGCTCATGGTCAATTTGTTATTCACTAGGACACCAGGTCCTTTTCTGCAGAACTCCTTTCCAGCAGGTCAGCCCCAAATCAATACAGATGCAGGTGGTTACTCTTTCCCAGATGTAGGACTCTATACTTGCCCTTGTTGAACTTCATAAAGTTCTTCTCAAACCAACTTTCCAGTTTGCACAGGTCTCACTGAATGGTAGCACAGTCTTCTAGTGAGTCAGTCACTCTTCCCAGCTTCGTATCATCAGCAAACTTGCCGAGGGTGCATTCTATGCATTCGTCAAGGTCATTGATGAAGATGCTGAACAAGACTGAGCCCAATACCTACCCCTGAGGAACATCACTAGCTACTGGCCCCAGCTAGACTGTGCCACTGATCATAACCCTCTGAGCTCTGCCAGTCAGCCAATTCTCATTCCACCTCTCTGCTGAGGTGAGGTTACATTACAAAGCTGTTGTGGGAGGCAATGTCAGATGACTTGCTGAAGTCAAGGTACACAACATCCACTGCTCTTCTACCTAGCTAGTCATGACATTATAGAAGGCTACCAGGTTGGTCAAATATGATTTTCCCCTGATTAATCCATGTTGGCTACTCCTGATAACATTCTTTTCTTCCACTTGCTAATATATAACATCCGGAATAATTTGTTACATCACTTATAGATCATCTTGAGTGAGATCACATGGCATGTGCTGGACAATCAGGGAATCAGGCCCAGACAGCATGGGTTCATGAAAAGCAGGTCCTGCATAACCAATCTCATCTTCTTCCATGAAAAGATGGTCCACCTGGTGGATAAGAGAAAGACTGTTGATGTAGTCTCCTTAAAATTCAGCAAAGTCTTTGACTCTGTCTCTCACAGTATTCTCCTGGAGAAGCTGTCAGCTCGTGGCTTGGACAGGCACACTGCTTACTGAGCAATGAACTCTTCTCTTGGGTAACTTGCAATAGCACCAGAGGGAATGGCCTCAAGTTGCAACAGGGGAGGTTCAGGTTGGATATTAGGAAAAACTTCTCCAAAAGAGTGGTCAGGTACTGGAATGGGCTGCCCAGAGAGGGGTGGATTAGTCATCGTCCCTGGAGATGTTTGAGAATCTTGTAGATGTACTAAGGAACATGGTTTACTGGGTGATATTTGTTGTAGGTAGATGGTTGGACTAGATTATCTTATTTTTTTTATTTTTATTTTTTAATTATTTTTTTTTATCATTAATGATTCTATCATTCTTCCTGGGGACAGAGGTGGGGCTGACCGGACTGTAGTTTCCTGGCTCCTCCTTCTTGTACTTTCTGAAGACTGGAATGACACTGGCTATCCTCCAGTTCTCAAGCACCTTTCCCATTTTTTAGAACCTTTCAAAGACGACAGAGAACAGCTTGGCAATTGCTTCTGCCAGCTCCCTCAGTACTCACGTTTGCATCCTGTTGGGGCCCAAGGATCTATGTGCATTGATTTTGCCTTGATGATCTCTGGCCAGATCCTCTTCAATCAAGGTGAAGTCTTCCTTTCTCCAGATTCTCATTTCCCAGGGTCTGGAATTCCCAAGGAGTGTACTTAGCAATGAATTCTGAAGCAAAGAAGGTGTTCAGTAACTCCACCTTCTCAGTGTCCTTTGTTTCTACTTAGTTCTTTCCCACTGGCAGAAACATAGTACAGTCACGTACATTTGCTCACACCATTATTCCCTCTCATTTTTTTGGTCTTTCCTCACGTAAGCACCCTTATTTTTTATAGTCTTTGCTGGGTTTGTGTCTTGTTTTCTGTGATCCACCCACACCATGTTTTCTTTTCTAGAAAAGGGAAATGTTTCTCCACCAAGAAGTGTCACATTTCACAGCAAGAATTTATAAGATTGTAGAAAAAAATTGCCATGACTTGAGGCTGTATTGACAGTTGTACTCCATCTAAATCAGACCGTCTTTATCCAAAATTGTAATGCCTTATTAATAGATTCTGATTTAAGACCTTCTCCATCTGAAAGATGGGGTTATGTCATCCCTCATTCTCCTTTCTGTTTATTAGGTGTTTCACAAGATACGTGTTAGCCAACTTGTGTAGTCAAAGACTTTTCTACTCCAGTCTCCTGCAGTTGGAAAAATACTATATCAAAATCAATATGATCCTCACAGTGCGTGTCACTTTTCATCACAGAATTTATCAGAGCTATAAATTCACATTCTCTACTTGAGACCTTTCATTGTCAGGGACAGAAGGGTTGGTTTTAAGAACTTTTAGTACTTTAGTTTATGTCCTGTCTAGGACTCCAAGATGTAAGAGAAAAGACACTTTCAGAACATGATTACTTTGATAAAATATGGATGTCTTATCTAGGATGAAATCAACTGCTATCTAAAAGTTATTCCCCCTCTCATTGACTGAAGGTGACTAGTTCAGATGTAGATGTCTGTCTTGTATATCTCCACATTTAGTCGATTAAATTTGCAATAGTGGAGACAGTATACATTTGAGAAAGTGATTTTGTTTTTGTTCTGTCAAATGCCTTTTGGCTCTCACAGGTATCTACAATCAGTAAGCATTTCCATTTTGGAGTGTGGTGGCTCTTGAGTTATTTCTTTACTGAAAATAATTCATAAATTGTAGCAGAAATTCCAGGAATAAAAATGGGAAATCCATGCCTTTCTTTGCCCAAAGTGACTGTTAATTATGAAGAATGGAATCAGCCACCTTCCTGCTGCGTGTCTTTCCATCTCCATGAATCTTACACTTATTTCAACTCTGACTCATCTGACTATGATATGGTCCAGCTTCAAGGTGATGTTCATCTAACTTTAAAACAGAAGCAAGAATAAAAGAACTACTTTTTCACCCAACATATAATTAAACTGTCAGGCTCATTTCCACAGAGTACTGTAGAGGCCAAAAATATAAATGAGTTAAAAAAGATTAGATGAATTCACATAAGAAAATTTTATCAAATGTTCTTGGACATGGCTATGTGGACATAACTTGTGGTTCAGAAAGCCCTGTGCAATATTTTGTTAAAGCTAAGGGAATTTTCAATTACACTTGTCCTGTTTTAACATTTATTTTATTCTGACCACTGTTCCTACCCTATCTCTCAGGACAGTATTTCACCTGAAGATATTGTCAAACACATACTTTCCCCAGATATAAGTGAGATTCATGTAAATCCAAGCATAGTAAATAAAATAAAAAATAAATAAACATACAAAACAAAACAAACAAACAAACAAAAACCAACAAAGATCAAGATGAAGTCAGAATTACAAAGGCCATCAGGGACAGTAAATAGATCATTCTGGTAGTTCACATGACTCCATAGAGAGAAACAAGGTAAGATTAATGGGATATTGTCATTCCCAAACAGACCCAACTTGGACTTCCCACAGACTACAGCTCTTCAAGAACTGATCCAGCGTGGGTCTGTATAACAGGTCCCATCATCCTTCAGAAGCAGCACAGGCAGCAGTTCCCCCAGATCTCCTTCTCCACCTTGAGCTCTTTTCTACTGGCTGCACCTTCATCCCCACAGCCTGCTCTTGTGGAGACTCTCCATGGGATGCGGCCTCCCTCTGACCACATCCACCTTTCTCCACCATGGGCTCCTCCACTGGCTGCATGTAGCTATATTCTCTGTGTGGCACCCTAGAAGCTGCAGGAGGAAAGCCTGCTCCACCATGGATCTCTCCATGAGCAGCAGGGGAACTTGAGCTCTGGTGCCTAGAGCACCTCTCCCTGCTACTTCTTCACTGCTCTTGGTGCCTGCAGAACTGTTTCTCTCTACATTTTCTCACTCCTCTCTTCCAACTTCTTTTTTTAAATAGTTTACCCTTTCTTAAATATGCTGTCACAGAGGCACAACGAGTGTTACACATTGGCTTAGCTTTGGCCAGTGGCAGGTCCCTCTTGGAGGCTGCAGGAATTGTCCTTTATCCAAGAAACAGCTTCTGAATTCTTCTCAGAGAGGCCATCTCTGCAACACCCTTGCTACCAAAACTTCACAGTGTAAAACCCAATACAGCTCTCTAATTTTTGTTGACAACTGCAAAGACAAAAAGTAACACACCTGGGAAATACCTGTTCATTTATGTAGTACTGCTAAAATTTCTTATAGATACCTAGATTTCCACACTCAGAGAACATCTTATTGGTAAGAAGTTTTCAATTTTTTTTTTAATACCATCTGAAAAATGTACCCCTCTCTAAGTATTGGAGAGCCTAATAGTGAAAGCGTTGCTAAATGCTGCTGGAGAAGTAAGTAAAGCAAATATAATTTTCCACAAGGGTAATGAGATCTGATTAACAAAGTTGTAAAGCTGCCACTAGCAAGCCAATATACAAAAATTCTACAGAAATTGATTTAGTGCCCGTGTTCTTACCTGCTGTTGACTTGGTTAGACTGTCATCTTGTCATTGACTTTTGTGCCTTAAGTTAATTATGGAGGTTCATTCTTTCTCAATGGTGCCATCCTTAGGGCAACATATTAATTGATCATCAGATGTTGATGATCACTAAGGATGAATCACACTAATATATCATTATCACTGTCACACAGGTGACTTTGCAGATTAATTTCTTCAAAGACCTTAATTTCTAGCAAAGACCTTTGATGATGACATATCATTCAAAGGATAGTTTTGATATGAATGGGTCTTAGCCATAATTATACATTCAAATTTTATCCAATTTATCTTCAGCTTAATTTATATACCTCTAGGCAATATACCTAAATGGCCAAAGAAAGTTTGTTCCTGGAAAATCTGGACAAAAGTAACTAGAACAGTACTGATAAGCTTGTAATCCAGAACTATTTTCATTGTCATAGAATTATTAAGAAGTTTGTTGAAACTATGATTATTCCCAAACTGTAGCTCATGCTATATTACTGATATTTTCCATTTCATATTGTTGTTCTAATACCTCTAATTGTTGCTTACATTAATTCACATTACAGGTGAAGAGGCAGCAGAACAATATGAAGGGAACATCCTTCCAAAATGACTGCAGTGCAACTGCTAATAAATTGCTGGGGCTCACAAACAGCACTTCCAGGATAAAGGCCAGGATGATTGTAAAGTCTAAATTATTAACTAATATCAAGAAGCTATGATAATTTGCTGGTTCCTTGTCAGGATATAGCATGTTGGTGGAGGGCTATGGAAGAAAATTTTTATGCAATCTGGAGACTATGATAAATTTTAGCTGGTCCTAATGTTACATAAACTTGCTGCGACTTTCATGTGTTGCAAAGTCAGACCAAACATGTTGTGATGTCCTAATCGCTTTAGCTAACTTTCTGAAGATTTAAATTCAATACAGTGAACAATTTCTTAAAAATTCTGAATAAAATCTAATGTTTTGGTTTCTGAACATTATTTGATTTCTTACTGTATTTACCTGAAACCAAGAGGTCTTCAAATTGTGACTAGGAATTGAGATTTCTGAATGGTTACTGAATTTACCTCAACACTTGTTAGCCCATCTTTTGGTCAACAGACTGTTGGTGAGCTGCATTACTACCCAGATTTGTAGCAGGATGATTTCTGATAAGTCTATATTAGTTTTAAGATAATGATTTTACTATGAATCTCATGCTAGTCATTCACATTAATGAATTAGAGTCCTGGACTGATCATCAGTAGTTAATTCCCTAAATGATGGAAAATAGTCATCTTTCTTCAGGTACAGATCACGTTTATTAAATCTGCCAGAGGCTAACATAAAGAAGAGATATTTCCTGCTGATAGTTTCAGCTGCATTACCAGTCAAAATATGGGAGAGTTCATACAAGTGTCAAGTTTCATCCACCTACCTCAATTATGCCCACATGTAAAATTAATATGTATAAGACAAGTAAATATTATTATAAAAGGAAGCATAAGAAGGCAAAAGTCAGTTCTATTCAAAACTTTATTTATGATGGGTATTATCCAACCTGATTTCTTAAACTTCCTAAGAGAAATAATGAATGAGTGAGCAGCAAACAGAATTTAGATTGTCATTTTTAGAAAAAATTATATGTTACGTATATTTTCCTGTAGAACTGACATTAAAACAAAAACAAAACTGTGTCATCTTTCATTTATTATGGCACAACACTCTGTGATTTAGCAGGAGAAAAATCAGAAAATAAGAAATGTGTTGTTTATTGTCCCAGTTGGAGTCACTTTACAGAGCTATGAATAATAGAAATAGCTGGAAGCTATTCCAGCTGGACCTGGAAACCATTGTGCAGCAGGCAAACTACGACTTAGTTGTCATTACGGAAACATGGTGGGATTGCTCCCATGACTGGAGTGCTTCAGTGGATGGCTACAAGCTCTTCAGAAAGGATAGGCAAGGAAGGAGGGGTGGTGACATGGCCCTCTGTTTTAGAGAGTGCTTTGATGTTATTGAGCTTGCGGCTGGGGATGATAAGGTTGAATCTCTATGGGTAAGGATAAAAAGAAAGGCTGACAAGGCAGACATCTTGGTGGGGGTCTGTTTTAGACAGCCTAACCAGGATGAAGAGACGGATGAGGTGTTCTACAAGCAGCTGGCAGAAGTTGTGTGATCGGCAGCCCTTGTCCTCATGGGGGCCTTCAACTTCCCTGATATATGTTGGAAATACAGTGCAGAACAGAAGAAGCAGTCTAGGAGGTTTCTAGAGTGTATGGAAGATAACTTCCTTCTGCAGTTGGTGAGAGAACCTATCATGGGAGGTGCCCTGCTAGACCTGCTCTTCAAAAAAAGAGAAGGTCTGGTGGGAGATGTGGAGGTCAGGAGCTGTCTTGGACAGAGTGACCATGAAATGGTAGAGTTCTCAACTCTTGGTGGAGCCAGGAGAGGGGACAGCAAAACTGCTACCTTGGACTTGTGGAGGGTGGACTTCAAATTGATCAGGAGACTAGTAGGAAGGGTCCCTTGGGACTCAGTCTTGGATAGTAAAGGCGTCCAGGAAGGCTGGTCATTCCCCAAGAAGGAAGTCTTAAATGTGCAGGAACAGGCTGTCCCCCTGAGCCACAAGACGTGCCAGCGGAGAAGGAGACCAACGTGGATGAACAGAGAGCTTTTCCTGAGACTCCAGGAGAAAAAGAGAATCTACCTCCAATGGAAGAAGGGATGGGCAACTCAGGGAGAGTACAAAGAGCTTATGAGGATGTGCAGAGAGAGAATTAGAAAGGCAAAAGCCCAGCTTGAACTCAATTTGGCTACTCGAATAAAATGGAACAAGAAACTCCTTTACAAATATATTAACAGTAGGAGGAGGACCAGGGAGAATCTCCATCCTTTACTGGATGCTGCTGGGAACGTAACCACTGAGGATAAGGAAAAGGCTGAGGTTCTCAATTCCTTCTTTATGTCTGTCTTCAAAAGTCAGGCCAGTTATCCTCAGGGTACTCTTCTCTCTGAACTGGAAGTCTCGGATGGGGTGAGGAACAAACCCCTCACAATTCAAGAGGAAACAGTCAGAGACCTACTATTCCACCTGGACTGCCACAAGTCCATGGGGCCAGAGGAGATCCATCCAAGAGTGCTAAGGGAACTGGCGGAGGTGACAACCAAGCTGCTTTCCATCATCTATCAGTATTCCTGGTCAACTGGAGAGGTCTCAGAGGACTGGAGACTTGCCAATGTGACTCCCATCTACAAGAAGGGTCGTAAGGAGGATCTGGGGAACAACAGACCTGTCAGCCTGACCTCGGTGCCAGGTAAGGTTATGGAGCAGACCATCTCGAGGAAGATCACATGGCATTTGCAGGACAACTGGGAGATCAGGCCCAGCCAGCATGGGTTCATGAAGGGCAGGTCCTGCTTGACCAACTTGATTTCTTTCTATGATCTAGTGACCCACCTGGTGGATGAGGGAAAGGCTGTTGATGTGGTCAACCTAGACTTCAGCAAAGCCTTCGACACTGTCTCCCACTATATTCTCCTGGAGAAGCTGGCAGCCCATGACTTGGACAGATACACTCTTGGCTGGGTAAGGAGCTGGCTGGAGGGCTGGGCCCCAAGAGTGGTGGTGAATGGAGTTAAATCCAGCTGGTGACCGGTCATGAGTGGTGTTCCCCAGGGGTCGGTGCTGGGCCCTATCCTCTTCAATATTTTTACTCATGACCTGGATGAAGGCATTGAGTGTACCCTCAGTAAGTTTGAAGATCACATCAAGTTGGCAGGAAGTGTTGATGTGCCTGGGGGTAGGAAGGCCCTGCAGAGGGTTCTAGACAGTCTGGATTGCTGGGCTGAAGCCAATGGGATGAGGTTCAACAAGACTGTGAGAAATATGCTCAAAATCAAAAATTTCTAATCAGGCAAAAATCTTCACGAAGCAGCAGTTTGTTCATTATTGCAATAATGGGCGCACACCTCCTACTGACAAGGGAGAAATTGTGCACCTTGTCATTGAAATCCACCCATTATACACTCTGGGTCCAGAGCAGGTAATACCTCTCCTGGCACACATTGGTTGAGCGTCTCAGGCTCACAATCTTCCCGACACTGTTGCTACGATATGAGGTCTGTTACCAACCTATTGTTTTTAGGTATGCTCTGTACTTTTCTATGGACACAGAAGAACAATGCTTCCAAAAGTTAGTGCATTCGTTCTGTCCTGTGCTAGGTTCTCCCCACTCTGCATATTTACCTTACCTTGTGCCTGTGCCAATTCTACCCAGGTCGGAATGCCACAGTCTCAACTTTACTCTTTGTGAAAAACAACTTATCCTACACCACATACAGAAATACTGGAAATTTCCACTGCAAAAACATACTCTAATTCATGCAAGACCAAGTGCACTTAGGCCACAACAGCCCCAGGCAATGCTACAGGCTTGGGGCAGAGCGGCCAGAAGAGAGTGTAGAGGAAATGGATGTGGGGGTATTGCTCGTTTCTCTGCTGAACATGAGCCAGCAGTGTTGTCCAGGTGGCCAAGAAGGCCAATGGCATCCTGGCTTGTATCAGAAATAGTGTTGTCAGCAGGAGCAGGGAAGTACTTGTCCCTCTGTACTCAACACTGGTGAGGCCGCACCTCAAGTAATGTGTTCCATTTTGGGCCCCTCTCTTCAAGAAGGACATTGAGTCCCTGGAGCATATCCAGAGAAGGGCATCGAAGCTGGTGAGGGGTCTGGAGCACAAACCTTATGAGGAGTGGCTGAGGGAGCTGGGATTATTCAGTCTGGAGAAGAGGATGCTCAGGGGAGACTTTATTGCTCTCTATAACTACCTGAAAGGAGGTTGTAGTGAGCTTGGGTTGGCCTCTTCTCTCAAGTAACTAGTGTTAGGACTAGAAGGAATGGCCTCAAGCTGCGCCAGGGGAGATCTAGGCTGGGCATTAGGAAATACTACTTTTCCGAGAGAGTT
The DNA here is from genome assembly GCA_016647715.1 of Pavo muticus. Lineage (NCBI taxonomy): Eukaryota > Metazoa > Chordata > Aves > Galliformes > Phasianidae > Pavo > Pavo muticus. The sequence continues at coordinate 244,437 of JACDJE010000597.1, read as the reverse complement.
GTCAGGCACTGGAATGGGCTGTCCAGGGAGGTGGTGGAGTCACTGACCCTGGAGGTGTTCAAGGAATGTTTAGATGCTGTGCTGAGGGGCATGGTTTAGGGAGAACTATTGGTGATTGGTGGACAGTTGGACTGGATGATCTTGTAGGTCTCTTCCAACCTTGGTGATTCTATGATTCTATGAAATAGTTGTCTTATTCAGATATATCATTGGATACTGTTTTCACATTTTATACTCAGATTTACATAATATACTATATTACATATATAATATATAGGGATATATTTTTTTTCAATTTACACTTGTATTAACAAATGAAGGGCTGAAGTACATTTTTGAGGTGTAAAACTTTAAAAAGTCTAAGCTTGTTTTAATTAATTTTAAAAACTTCATTGTGCCATTGAACATACTATAATGAAGTTTCAACTGATTTAGATAGATACAAAAGCAGTTAATGAAAGAATAAATATAGGAAACTAGGATTTATTACTTTTTCTCTTTCTACATCCCAAATTGCATAATATCTGAGAAATGAAATCTCCGTTACTATACAAATTGTACTAACTGAAGTTTCATAGACATTTACAGAAGTTTAACTATTGAAAACATCTTGGTGAATTCCTTCAAGAGACTGGAATTTCTGTCATGTCAGGCAAAGTCTAAATCTCTCAAAAGGACAGCAAAGAAGGTTGCCTTTTCTAATTATTTTTTGTTAGGAAACAAACTAACAAACAAACAAAAACTAACACAGTGATATTTTCTACTTATTTCCTGAGATATTTCAAAGCACTTCATGAAAGTAAGAATCTAATGCCACTGAACCATGATGACCTCTGAAATGCAGGGAATCGCCTTGAAATGTACTCTTCTCTGCTCAGTGGTTGATTCTGGAAGATAAAACATTGTTCCAAGAAATAGGATATCACCTCTGATAATGCCATAGTGTCAAAAGCAGACATGTTAGGCAGATAGGTGTGCATTTTATAAAAAATATGGTAAAAATAACATGCAAGAGGATTTACTTGTTTGGACTTAAAATGATCTTCATCCATATGTGTATAAGACTTAGAGGGCTTATCAAATACTTTTATATGTTTGGTAAAAAANTTCCAGAAGGAATAAGGAATAAAAGAAATATTGAAAAAAGTTGACTGTTCAGATGAAATTCCCCTTTTCACAGAATCACAGAATGGTCTGGGTTGAAAAGGACCTCAAAGATCATCTAGTTTAAACCCCCCTGCTGTGGGCAGGGTTGCCAACCACTAGACCAGGCTGCCCAGAGCCACATCCAGCCTGGCCTTGAATGCCTCCAGGGATGGGGTATCCACAGCCTCTCTGGGCAACCTGTTCCAGTGCGTCACCACCCTCTGTGTGAAAAACTTCCTCCTAATATCCAACCTAAATCTCCCCTGTCTTAGTTTAAAACCATTCCCCCTTGTCCTATCACTGTCCACCCATGTAAATAGTCATTCCCCCTCCTGTTTATGTGCTCCCTTCAAGTAGTACAGGAAGTGTACAGGATGTGAAAGCAGGGACAGGCCACCTGAGGTCAATGTAGGGATGTTGTCAGAGTATGAAGAAATGTGACAAAAAAGGCGAAAGCCCACCTGAACTCCTGGAAAAGTGATGGAATTGCTCATCCTGGAGGCCATCTCTATGCATGTGGAAGACAAGAAGATGATTAGGAGTAATCAGCATATGTTCACCAAAGGGAAATCATGCTTAATCAATCTGATTGCTTTCTATGATGAGACAACTAGCTGAATAGTTGAGGGGAGAGTAGTGGATGTTTTCTACCCAGGCTTGCCTATAGGCAAGCTCAGGAAGTGTAGGCTGTATGAGTGTATAGTGAGTTGGATTGAGAACTGATTGAATGGCAGGTTTCAGAGAGTTATAATTAGTGGCACAGAGACTAGTTGGAGGCCTTTAGCTAGCAGTTTCCCCCATGGATCAGTACGGTTTAATTAGTTTACCATTGACTTGGATGAAGGAATAGAGTGTTTCTTCAGCAAGTTTGCTGACGATACAAAACTGGGAGGATTGGTTGATACTGCAGAGTGATGAGCAACCATTCTGAAGGATCTTGACAGGCTAGAGAGATTGGTAGAGATTAACTTCTTGAAAAATAACAAAAGCAAGTTGAGGGTCCTGCATATGGGGAGGATTAACCCCATGCACCAGTACAGGTTAGAGGTTGATATGCTGGAAAGCAGTTCTGCAGAGAGGGACTTAGCAGTTCTGATGGATAACGGATCAATCATGACCCAGCCATGTTCCCTTGTGGCCAAGAAGGCCAAAGGTATCCTCAGCTGCATTGTTGCCAGCAGGTTAAGAAGGGCTAACCACTCCCTCTTCTCAGCACTGATGAGGCCTGATCTGAAGGATGCAGCCAGGCTCTTTTCAGTGGTGCCCACTGACAAGATAAGAAACAATGGGCAGAAACTGAAACACAAAAAAGCTCTGCCTGAAATGAGGAAAAAAATCTTTACTGTAGGAGTGATAGAATACTGTAATGAACTGCGCAGAGAGCTTGTGGAGTCTCATTCCCTGGAGATATTTAAAAGATACACAACCTGGGTAATACAATGTAGGGGACACTACCTGAGCAGGTAAAATGGGCTAGATTATCTCCAGAGGTCTCTTCCAACCTCAGCAATTCTGATAACAAGTGTAAGTCTTCTGACATCCATAAAAATTCAGTAACTTAAAGAACCACTAAAAGGTGTTGAGTCGTTTCTTTGCTTGCTTGTGTTGTTTTTTTTTTCTTGTTTTTTTTTTTTTTTTTTTTAATATGAACCAATCCAACAAATATAATCCCATTAAAACAAATTGAAGGGAAAAAAAAAAACAAAAACAACAGTTTGCTCCCCTCAGGAAAAGAAAGTCAGCACTGATGATTTTCAGGTAAATAGAAGTACTGCATATCATAATGGAGAAGGATTTACAGGCAGACTCTTACAGCTGTATTTCTGTTACCAGTTTTATAAATTAGTATCTAATCAGTCTGCAATTTTATTTTCAAAACACAATCCATACTTACCTGAACCTGAAAGAACATTTTACAGAATTGTAATAATCATGGGATACCTCTACTTTAAAAAAAAAAAAAAAAAAAGAAAAAGAAAAAAAGAAAAAGAAGGATAGTAAATAACAAATTATGTAAAATAATACTTCCATACTTTATGCTTTTATTATCTCTGTAGATATATGTCTAAATCATACTTATTCAATCTGCAAAACTTAGAGGAAAAAAACACAAATTTCAAAAATCTGTTCTCAGTTATAATATTTTAATCACCTTTCATAGAATCATAAAATCCTCAGAGTTGGAACGTACCTCCGAGGGCCATCCAGTCCAACTCCCCTGCAATGAACAGGGACATCCACAGCTTTTCATTTAAATCACTTACAGTGCCAATAGCATCTAGTAACTGAAATATCATATAAAGTATTTGTTATGACTACCTTTAGGCACTATATGCTAGTTCCCTCTTCAATGCATTCTAAGCTTTCAGTTATCTGGAGTAAACTTACTAATAATACAATTTATTTATTTATTTATTTATCAACATTTATTTGTATTCATAATGGCTAAAACCAGAGTTGAATTTGGAAGAAAATAAAATACAAATTACAGAAAACTAAAAATATCAATACATCAATGTTTTTTTTTTCATTCTGGAAAAATCTGTCTGTCTTTTTTTTTTTCCCTTGCTTTAAAATTGTAATTTTTACAGATTTAGAAACAGGAAGAACATGTAATAGAAAGCTTTTTTTTTTTTTTTTAAATGAATTTCATTGAACCAGGAAAAGGACAGGGAGATCAATAAATTTACAATTTGCATATATTTGGAATTCTGTTTTTTTAAAAAAAACTAACAGAAAAGTATCTACACTCAATCTGCATATCTTGATTGCCGAGGTTCGCTGCTTCAGAGCTGTCCCGGCCAGAACCGCAGTGACTGACTGTGAGGTACAGGGGGGTTTTGGTCAGTTCCTTCATCCAGGGAACCCTGAGATAACGGAGCAGCCCAGCAGCTCTCGTGAGAGTGGCTGACATGGTATGGGCGTTGCCTGGGCAATGGCTCTGCATCCACGCCCCCTTGCCTAGAAAAAGCCTCCAGGAGCAGGGATGGAGAGGAGGAGTTAGGGTGTGTGAATCACATGGGCTGTTCAAACGGGAGAAACCATAAGCCACCCATTCACAGGACTACTCAGTGAGGAGGATTGTTATCACTGTGAAGATAGTGCTAAGTGAGGGGGCACCTGTTAACGGCCTGGTAATGGGGCAAGGGCGATGCCAGCTCTACCGGCAGCAGGGCAGGGCTGATCAGTCACACCCCATTAAGGCTACCTGAATAGTGCTAGTGGTTTGCTATGGCTGCATCCCGGCGGAAGGTTACTGCCAGGAAAAATGTGGAGACCCAGACAGAGGTCCCATGTTCACGTAAAAGAAAAGCTGCAGCCAAGAAGAATGTGGAGACCCAGACTGAGGTCCCGTGCACACATGAAAGGAAGGTTGCTGCTAAGAAAAATGTGGAGACAGTCTGAGGTCCTGAAATGAGATGCTAGTGCTCAGGTCTCTGGCTGTAGTGAATGCCAGAGCCTGGCCTTTGCAGTTCTAAGTGAGGGAGACAGCACTTGTGTAAGATGCAACCAGGTAAATGACTTACTCAGCCTTGTGGTTGACCTGAAGGAGGAGGTGGAGAGGCTGAGGAGCATCAAGGAATGTGAGAGGGAGATTGATTGGTGGTGCCAAACCCTTTCAGCCCAGAGATCTTGCCAGCCAGCTGAGGCTCCACATGGAGTACATCACTCCCTGCCACCTTGCAAACAGGTGACAGAGGGGAACCAGCAGGCAGACAGTGTTCCTTCTGCAGTGAACCCCCTGTCCTCTCCTCCCCCTAGCAACAACGGTGAAGAATCGGGGGGTGCAGGGCAGTGGAAAAGGCCCCTGCTCGGCAATGCAGGCGTGCCCTCCCAGAGATTCCCCTGCCTCCCCATCTGCCCCTGCACTGCAGGGACAACTGGACAGTGGTGGTGATGATGGTTCTCCCCACTTGGTGGTGTTCTTAAAGTCTAACCAGACCTCACTTAGCATTAAAACCTCATTGGCAAAGAAAAAACGACGGGTCATTGTCATTGGTGACTCTCTCCTGAAGGGAGCAGAAGGGCCAATATGTAGACCAGATTCTCTACACAGGGAGATATGGATCTGCTGCCTCCCGGGAGCCCAGGTTAAAGACATGAGGAAGAAACTTCCTTCCCTAGTTTGGCCCTCAGATTACAATTCCCTATTGCTGTTTCAGGCAGGCAGCGATGATATAGGAAGAACTTCCCTAAAGACTATGAAAAAGGACTTCAGAACCATGGGGCGTGTCAACGGTTTACGGGGTGGTTCGGCCTGGTTCCGTGACTAGCGGGGTGGAGGGATTTCGCAAAATCCGCACCTCTGGAAAAGGGAAACAGGGGACCCCAAAATAATTAAAAACAGCGGCAATGATCTGAGGAGAAACAAACTAATTTAATAAATATGGTATTGGAATACAAGATAACACACTATAATACAATATAATTAGAATTGAAGCTAATAAATCAAATATAATGAGAGAGAAAGATTGTCCAAAAGCTGGGTAGGCCTCACCATAACGCTGAGGTGAGATGCGCGTCTAGCCGAGCAGCAGGGAGAGAGCCTGATGAAGAAGAGCCAGTCAGATGACCTACCAAGGCCTTATATCTGTTCCCCCTGAGCAGAAATGATAACAGCACAGCGAACAGTCCTCTGGGGAACATAGTTCTTCTCTTCAGGGACAGGTACCCGGAACACTTTAACTCCCAGTGCACTACACGATGTTATGATGTGGAATACTGATAACCAAAAATCATAAAACCATGACAGGGCGACAGGCAAAGGGTTCAGGAGCACAAGTTATGTTCTCCTCTGTCCCTCCAGTTATAGGGAATGATGAGGGACTAAATATGATGGGCCAACGGATTAATACCTGTGTCTGAGCCTGGTGTGCCCGGCAGGGTTTTGGCTTTTTTGACCTCTACTCTGTTTTCACAAGACCAGGCCTGCTGGCAACCGAGTAGCTTCTCCCACCGGTGGAAAGGGGTCTTAAGACGGGAGTTAGGAAGGTTCATTGATAAAGCTTTAAACTAGGTACGAAGGGGGGTGGGTGGAATTTGGCTGAAGATGAATAGATGGAGTTTTCAACACAAGAAGGAACAATACAATCATATCAGTCCCATTTTGCATGTGGTAGAGGAGGAGTTTCACAGTATGTCACACATCCAATAAAATGCAATATGGTTGGCAATTTGTCACTGTTAATAATTCAGCTCCTTACCAGTCCAACAGTCTTGCTGACCTCATTCTGCGTTTTCCAGAAGGAAATCTGATAACTCATGTTTGCATTTTCTGATTTTTATTCTGAATAAAATAGTAATATATATTTTCAGAAAGGTGTGAAAGTATAACAATATATTATTAAATATATGACCATAAAATGAGGGGTTTTTTGTTTGTTTTTTTTTGTCTGTATTTTCAATCATTTCTGTATAAGTGTTTAACCTCACCTGGGTTAAGAAAAGCTAAATATGTGCATATGCACAGTAATAAAATCACAGAATCACAAAATTATGAAGGCTGGATATCTACCAGGGACTGACAGAGAAGGTTGTCCAGAGGTTTTAAATGTCTCTAAGGATGGAGACTTCCTCAACCTCTCTCAGCAAAATAAATGAATAAATAAATAAATAAAATGTTTGATCATACTAGCAGTAAAAAAAAATATGTTTTTTCTCTTATGATTAAATGGAATTTTCTGTGTTTCAACCTTATCCTTGACACTGTGTCTATTTCTCTCCCAGGTTACCTGTTCCTGATTTTATTTCAATACTTGAATGGAGTGTATAAACGGGGGTGGAACGGCTGTTTACATGGGTGGACAGTGATAGGACAAGGGGGAATGTTTATAAACTAAGACAGGGGAGATTTAGGTTAGATATTAGGAGGAAGTTTTTCACACAGAGGGTGGTAATGCACTGGAACAGGTTGTCCAAGGAGGTTGTGGATGTCCCATCCCTGGAGGCATTCAAGGCCAGGCTGGATGTGTCTCTGGGCAGCCTGGTCTAGTGGTTGGCAACCCTGCCCACAGCAGGGGGGTTTAAACTAGATGATCTTTGAGGTCCTTTTCAACCCAGGCCATTCTGTGATTCTATCATTCTGTGATTCTATGACTCTACGATTTCTTGTATACTTCCTTTTTATGTTTTAACTTAATCAGAATCAGTTCACCCATGCAGACCTCCTGCTACCTTTGCCTGATTATTTGCTCATCTAGATGATAGAATCATGGAATGGCTTGGGTTGGAAGGGACCCCAAGGATCATCAAGTTCTAACCCCCCCCCCCACCACAGGCAGGGCCACCAACCTCCAGATCTGGTATTAGACCAAGTTGCCCAGGGTCCCATCCAACCTGGTCTTGAACACCTCCAAGGATGGAGCATCCAAAGACTCTTCTGGGCAGCCTGTTCCAGCACATCACCACTCTCTCTGTGAAGAACTTCCCCCTGACATCCAATCTAAACTTTGTCCATTCTTGATCCTTAAAAATCAGTGACCTGCTCCATATACCTATAGGACTGCCCTTGGAACTCTTCCGTATTGCTCCTTGAAAAGGAAAAAGTCTGCTTTAATGAAATTCAGGACTGTGATCCTGTTATTTGCTTTGCTCTTTCCCTTTCAGAATACTTCTGAACATAATCTCATGGTAAATACAACCAAAGCTGTTTCAGACCTTTTCATCTGTGACAAGTGCTTCCTTCATGGTAAGTATGAGGTCCAGCAGAATGACTCCTCTCATTGTCTCTTTGATCATCTCTGTCAGAGAGTTGTCATCAATGCACTCCAGAATCCTTCTGGACTGCTCACAGACAATGGTGGCTGAAATATATAAGGCACAATGTGTTTACGTATAGTCACAGACATACAAAAAATGAAACCAGAGCAACACTGTTTAATCTAGAAGAATTGTACTAAACCGGAGCTGACCTCAGAAAAGCAAAATTGTTTGTAATCATAAATCATCTTGAATCCAGACAAACCACTATTAATAAATTCAAGTTAGTTAAACAAAATGGAATACAAACTTGTCATGTTCGTAACTGAATGAAAAACAGGAAGAAATGTAATGGCTGAAAAAAAAATATTGCTGAAGTAGGCATTTTTATCTCCCATGTAGAGAAAAAACAGCAAACACTAATCTCAAACTTTGAGTCATCTGCTATTGTCATTAAAACATGGTTCTTATTGTGTGGAAACATAAACTCCAGATACCTAAGTCCCAGTTTTTCTGTTATCAACATTACCCTATCGTGGAAAGATGACTACCATCCATTTTTCTTCCTCTCTTTTCTTGGGGCATGACACAGTGAAGCCTAAAGATTTGTCTGGTGCATCATGAAGAGGGTACTTTCAGTGGCTCTCCTTATAGGCCATAAAGGAGTTAAAGCACAATTAGCACACTCTTGTCAGTTCTTCCTCTAGTTGAGGAAATGATGATGACTCAGAATTCTATGTATCAGCAGGGAAAAATTTTCCCTTACAATGATAGGCCTGTGGATACAGAAAAACTATGAGTCACTCCAAAAGTAATGCCTCCTATTTATTTTCATGGAAAATACAACAGCTGCAGAGAGGACAACACTGTTTGTTAAAGCAAATCAGCTACAAAACACTACTTTTCAACATAATCACCAGTGATGAACGAGAACCTGCATATAGCACTTACAAAATCTTCATGGCCATCTGGAACGTGGCTTATCCTTCACATTGCTGTCATTACTACTGAAACACATCACCTACCACCTCACTGTGCTCAAATACACTATTTGGTCTCCATAAATGTTCAGCAAATGTTGATGAATGTTAATGGGTGCAATCTTTTCCTCATGGAGAAATTCAGTGATACATCTTTGCTTCATCTGCACTTCTATGTCAGATGCTGTTTTGCCAGTCTGCCCCTCTACTGACATCTGTCTCATGACAACAGAATTTAACAGCATGTTGGTGAGAAGTTTAAGCCTGTCCTGCCATACTGTCTACATCCACTTCTAACATTGTGGGCATAGGAGACATACTTCTGGAGAAGTACTTGTAGCTTCAGGAATCTGATCATGACATGTCACACAGCCGAAAGCAAAACCTATATACAGATAATCCAAAATATGCAATATCATACTATTGCAAAAAAATTTCTAACTTGACCCAACAAATAAAAAGCTAGGAAGAATTGTGAAGATCATAGAATCATGGAATATCCTCAGTTGAAAGGGATCCTGAAAGATCATCAAGTCCAACTCCAGATTCCATACAGGACCACTCAAAAATCAAACTATATTTCTGAGATCATTTTCCAAACACTCCTGAACTCCTGCAGTCCTAGGGCTGTAACCACTGCCATGGAGAGCCTGTTCCAGTGCCTGGCCACACTCTTGGTTAAGGTTCTTTTCCTAATCCCCAACCTGATTTTCCCCTGATAACAGCTTCATGTGATTTCCTCAGTTCCTGTCAGTGCTACCTGAGAGCAGAGATCAGTGCTGCCACTCCACTCCCCTCATGACTAAGCTGCAGGCCACCATGAGGCCTCTCCTCAGACTCCTCTGCTCTGAGCTGAACAAACCAAGGGACCTCAGCTGCTCCTCAGACATCTTGCTATCTAGACCTTTCACCACCTTCTTATCATCCCTCCTTTGGATGCTCTCTGACAGCTTTATGTCCTTTTCATCTTGTAGCCCCCAAACCTGCACACAGTGTTCAAGGCAAGGCTGGACTAACAGATATTCTGTACCATGCCAGCTCTTCCTGGAGCTTTTCTTCACATGGATTTCTTAGTTAGTTAGTTAGTTTTCTTTTGCTTTTTGAAGGTTTTTTAGTTTGTGTCACAATACTGAAGAATGTAAAATATTATAATAATGTAAAGCATTATGAACGTTGTCGTTAGTGTGATAAATTAGAGTTAATAACTCAGTCTATGAACAATGTATTTCAAAGTTTATTTTGAATGGAATTTTAGAGTAGCTATGTTAATTTAGCATTCATTTTGAAGAAAGGAATTCATACATAAAATTTTAAGTACATAAAGCACAATGTCCAAATTTTAGGTAGTCACCCTAATCTCCTGTTGTAATCAATTAATAAAGTAAAATGAACCGACACAGTTTCTGATAAATAAGCATGTATAGCTTCTATATAATTATAAAATCTGTGTCAAAATTGCTGGAATGTTCTGTTTTCGAAGGAATATATTCAGCTGCTCATCTACTGCCATATGAAATTTTCTAAGCATCCAAGTCATCCACAAAAATGGATTGTGGAGGAGTTGCATCTTCTATATCAACACCCAGAAGTTAGACATGATAATCAATGGCAGCTAAACAAATTTGAAGTTTTAAAAAAAAAAAAGTTAAAGCTTTAATTATATGGACAAATGATCAGAATGCAAAACCCTGTCCTCTTAGGTAGGTGCCATGGCCAGCAACCAAAGCAAGGAAGAGAGTTTGGAACCCATAGTAGCATGGAGATTTTGATAGTAGAATGATAATTGAGAAAAAAGGAGAGATTGAAGCTAGAAAAACTAGAAAACTACAAAAATTGTTTCAACAGATGGCCACATATGATTTACTAGAAGCTTAATTTGTCTATTTCTAGAACACCCTCTCTAAGGAACATTTGTAAACAATAACCAGCCACAGTAACCATGCATGAATGAAAAAATTGAAAACATTAATAGTTAATTGGATTTAGTAAAGCAATGAGAAGAAACTGTTCTGTTTTTTGTTTTTTTTTTTTTTTTTCTGTTTCTAAATAAACATTTTCTGAGTTGTACTTTTTTTTTAAAAAAAAACACCTGTGATGAAATTGTATTATGATTAAGTGACAGATGAAAATTTTGAAATCTACTGCGGCTAAATATATCTGAATCCTGCAGAAATTTTAGTGCAATTTTAAGCAATTGTAAGTTTATAATATTTTGACAAGTTGCAAATATGAAGAAAATTTAGAAAATATAATACTTTTCTTGTGTAAAATTTAATGAGACTCAACTTCAGTCTAATTTTGCAATAATAGTGTAGTGTTAAGTATGCAATTCTTAGTGAATGAGTCATTTATAACAAAAATTGCAATGAGCTGCACACTTTGAGCAGTTTTGTTCACGTTTTTCAGGAGAAAATATAACTGAGAATTGCCTGTACTCACTAGATTAAAACTAGCATAGTTACATCCATCCACGCTATAGAAAGACCCACAGGTTACTCTTTAAATTTTGGGTGTAGATATGCAGAGAGGGAATCACAGAATCACAGTATGACTGAAATCAGAAAGGACCTCCAGAGGTCATTTGGTCCAACTCTGCTCCTTAAGAACAGTTGCTCAGGACCATGTCCAGGTGGGTTTTGAAGATCTCCGAAAAGGAAGATACCACCACCTCTCTGGGCAAGGTATTGAAATGTTTCATCAGCCACACAGTAAAGAAGTACTTCTTTATGTTTAGATTGAGCGTTTTGTATTCCAGTTTGTGCCCATTGATTCTTATCTTGGCACTGACCACCACTGAAAAGAGCCTGGCAGTGTTTCCTTTTCACTCTCCCTTCAAGTATTTAGAGACATTTCCATTTCCAGCACCCAGGAAAATAAATTCAAATTAACTAGAACTGTGAATCTAAAGTAGATTACGTAAACTGGATTAAGCTCATATGAAAAGAAATTTGATTTCTCTACATTTATAAAGTATCTTATATAATCTACTATAAAAAAAATAACAAAATTATCCAGTGTTGTTTAATTGCTTTACTTTTAAATTTACTTCAAGATTTTTTTTTCTTTTTTTGTTTTGTTTTGTTCTGAGAAATCCCAATTGCTCAAGCCTTTAAAGCTAAAGAAAAATGGCATTTAATAAAGAATGCTTTAGAAGTCTCAGATAAACTGTGTGCATAAACCTGCAGAAATAGATACATATCTACAGAGATGTGAAATATTTGTATAAATATAAGTATTTGTTAATTGCCATTAAATTTTAAATACAAAGTAGTAAAATGCTGAATTGAGGAAGCTTTACTTGATTCCCTGGAAAAATAATCATGCAGTTAAAACAATGACTAGCTAGGAATTTCCTGCCATAAATATTTATTTACATTGTTTCTAAAGCACAGCAAGAGAATTACAGCACATCTTGCTATATAGCATTTCACTTATATTTTGTGCCCTTCTTCACTTATATTTTGTGCCCTTCAATAGATGTAAAGAAATGCTTGACGGTACCCTGTAACACTGAAGTTTTTTGCATAGCAAACAAGGCTGAACATTTCAAGGTCAAAGAATAGCATTGATTCTGTATCAGTAGGTAGAATCAAAATAATTATATTACAATCAAATCTATTATCAATTATATTATCACATCAAATTATATTAAAATAAAATCGGTTCCAGGCTTTTTGATCCTTATATTTTTCTTGTCTACTCTTAAAGCAGATATTTTGCAAATTGAGGCCTTATTATCAGATTTGAGGTTGCTATTGAGTACCAGGTTGTTGTCTTAAAATACTTACTGTGTTCTATGTAGGAAACGAATTTTGAATGATGCACTCTAATACTATTTTTAATTGAGATACCTGAAATTGGTAACAATGGAGCCTGAGCTATTTTTGAATCTATTTCTATCTACATGGGTCACTCCAAAAGTAATGCCTCCTATTTATTTCCATGGAAACTACTACAAATACAAAGAGCACAATAACACTATTTGATAGAGCAAAGTCTCAGCAAGACATGTTTCTAAAAAAACTGTATGGCTCTCCAGAATGTGGTTTGTCTTTCATTTTGCTGGCACCATGGCTGAAATGTGCTAGCTACCATTAGCACGCAATATTAGAGGCAAATGGTGGTGGTACGGCACTAGAGGTTGAACTTTACCAGCAATATTCTGTTACATTTCGTTGCTCTGCAACAGATGGCAGCAGAGGGGCAATTTGACAAATGGAAGTGTGTATGAAGCAAAAGCATGTCACTGAACTCCTCCATGTGGAAGACACTGCACTCATTGACATTCTTTGACTCTTGCTGAACATTTATGGAGAACAAACAATGGATGGCAGCACAGTGAGGCAGTGATGACAGCAATGTGAAAGACAAGCGACATTCCAGATGGCCATGCAGATTTTTACAAGTGCAACATGCAGGCTTTTGTGCATAGCTGGCAAAAGTGCACAGCTAATAGTGGTGGCTATGTTGAAAAACAGTGTTTTTAGCTGAGATTTTGCTCTTTCATATAGTGTTTGCAGCTATTGTACTTTCCATGGACATTAATTTCAAGCAATCTATGTAACAAATTCACTATATATATCAATTTATGATTAATTATAATTTCTTCATTCTTTGTAAATAATCTTTTAAAACAAATGCTAATTGGGGCGTTCATATGTATTTTACTTGTATGTATTTAATTGTATGGGTATTTTATTTTTATTAAAAGTTCCTTGCAACGTTTTAGGTCTTGCAATCTCTCCTTTAAAATAGCTTAACCAATTTACATTCACTTTTAAATGCAGTCTGAACGGTATTTCATTTGGACAGGTATAGCTTATTCCAAGTTTTAACTTACTTCAGATATTTAAGTTTATTATATGGAAGATCTTGATTTTTTTTTATTTTTTTTTCTGTTTCACTAAGAAAAAACATAGATACTGCAGTGCTAGCTTAAATTTTCTGTTTTGTTTAGTGATTAGTCATTAACAGTACAGGTTTAACATATAATTTTTATTTCTGAATACTCAATGCTGTAAGACTTTTCAAATATTTTTTCACAATTCATAAAAAAAGTTAATAGTTGCTTTCTGAAAATTACAAATTTTAGCCAGTGTCAGTGAGTGTATATGTAAGTCTGTAAATACATACGTAGATACCTACCACAATAAATAAACATGGCAAAATCATGGTCTGACTTCAAGGAGTAGTGCCAGGAAGGCTGTTCTGCTGCAGTTCTGTTAGGCAAGTATAAAGAGCATAGAGAGATAAGATCCTCCAGAAGATTACAGTCAGTGTTCTGCAGAAGTTCAACCCCCTAATATTTTGAGTATTATATTGGGTTAAGGGAAGACAAAAGATTTTTTTTTAAAAAAGGAAGGAACTTGTATGACCAAGTTGGCTATAGGATGGCTAAAATTTTTAAAAGTAATAGCACTTATTTCAGTTACATAATAGTATGTGTCTAATAATATTTGAGATGTCCTGGCATATCTTGTCTGATTTCCAAGTACTAGCCTACAGGGATGTGCCTTTTCCATAAGACTTGTGTCATATTTCTCAGATTTTCACAAATGTTTTGTATACTCTAGAGGGATATAAGCACTGTCAAGCCTATTATCTGGTGAGGAAAACTAAATTTATTTTTGGAAATTTGCCTGAAGTTCACAATTTGGGCACCTAAATTTAGCATGGATGTTCTTGTAAGTTGGGAATCTAGTCTAAGTGGAACAAATGAAGTCTCTTACTACAAGGACTTACAAAATCATTAGCAGATTCTTCTGACTAATAGTTACTATGTCAGATGACTATCACTGTTCACTGGTTAAGTAGAGAAGTGGTAGAATTTAAGGACCTATGTCTTCTTGGGAACCAATCTGTCCAGTCTTTTTCTGGAAAATGGGCATCAAATGATTTGGCTTTTTTTCAGTAAAAATGTGGCAGAGACCCTGGTTCCATACAGCCTTTTACTATTTCGTGCAGAGCACTTTCCCAAGGGGTTCTCAGTTCTGGTTTGAATAATATTTCTAAGATAAGGTTGTTTTTGCAAGCAAAACATTTAAACTCCTATCCTTGTACTAATTATTTACAAGTGCATCTTTATTCTTGTCTCATCCACTGCAAATCAGAACACTATACAAAATCTTTATGCAGTGTCCATATCCTTGAGTATATCATTAATCCCTTTGGAACTTGCTATTCCCTGACTTTGTCCAACAGAAGTGCTTAGCCCCTTCAATATCTTGTGTTATTCTCTGTTTCTTCTCTTATTCATTTTTATTACACTGACTCTAATCTTCAGCTGATTACTTTCAATTTCTCACTATTACTTTTTTTAGAAAACATTCCTTCAAGTTTTAGATGTTTTCCAGATGTTTCAGAAAAAAAAAAAAAAAGAAAAAAAAAATCTCTTTACTGTTCCCTGATCTGCCATGAAAAGTCTTGACAACTTGTAGGCTGCTAGTTTGATGATATCACATGCTTAATATGGTCTCTTCAATGATTCTGTCTATGTGAAACTGAGTGGTAAATCTCCACTTGAAATGTGCAAACTTGTAAGACAATGAAGCACTCTTTAGTTCTGTATTTGTATATTATCTAGTCCCATGTGGTCTAAGCTAATAAAATGAAATTACTACTAAAGAAAAAAATAACTAAGAAAGTAAGTATATGGCTCATATATGTGTGTGTGTTTGATTTCTATCAAAAAGCTGTCATTTTAGAAAAACGTGACCCTACGCTTTGAATATTGGAGAGCAGGACACCCTAATTGCTTGGAATAGGCAACTACTTTAAGTTGGAGCATCAGTTCTGAAAAATAAATGATATTTCTCATCAAAAGCTTATTATTTGTTATTTTACCAAAATGCTTCAATGTAAGAAAAAAGAAACAATGTTATATTTAAATGGCATCTTAATTTGAAAGTATTTTGAACTGTGAACATTACAAGTTAGTAAACTTCACAACTGAAAAGCAGATTCACTTGTTTGCCTAGGAAATTGACAGAAAAGCATAGCATTTATTCTAGTGCAATGAGCCATCAGATAGAGAGTATTTCATCTAATTCTTATAACACAGTTAAACAATATAATCAGCAGAATTCATACATTCTGTTCAATTTATACATGGGAGAATTTTATTCCAAGGAATGGTGTTCTACTATAGCTTCAGTCAAATTTGAAAGTATTTCTAAGTTTCCTATTTACATTATTTTTAAATTTAACTCAGATTTCCTCAAACAAAAATATATCTAAAATGCTGAAAGAAACCCACTGGTTTATGCTTAAAAACTTAAAAACGTTTATGCTTAAAAACTTCTCAGTAAACCACTTAGGAGGAAATTTTTTCTGTAATCTGCACATCCAAGGGTAAAATAAAAAAATCAATTTTTCTTTCCACATTTTCAATTGTAAACCATCACATACTCTTTTCCTTCTTCTTCTATTTGCAGAATGATAGTTTTCTTAGCAATTCTTTTTCAGTATTTTATTTCCACTAACTCATAATTTCTCTAGCATCTTGACCTCTTTTATAATTAATTTTTCCAGAAGTCAGGTTTCACAATTATTTTATTCACTGCACAAAAAAAGCATGTCATGTTTCTACTTATTCATGATGCTATTTACCTCTGAAAACCTCGAAACAGTGCTCAAGAGTTTGAAAATGATGTGAAGTTATACCATTCAACAGCGCAATGTGAGCATGGCTGAATTAAAATATTAAGGGATAAAAACAGTTTGTAGTTTTTGTTTAATTTTGATTCATCCTTCTGAATTAAAAACAAATAACACAAAAGGAAAATGGCAGACAGTCTTGTTTTTACAGGACTTATGACATGCATAGTAAAAATTTTATACTGACTATAAAAAAGACAATGCAATGTATTGTGTAACATAGGAACATCCTACACACAGTTTGAACAGAAATATTCATACATCATTTATGTTTTGATTACACTCTAAATGCTGACAAGGTACTACATCTATGAATAATTCAAAGAAACTGAAAGAACAAGGCTTTTGTATTCCATTCTGACTCTGTTTTTTCAGTCAAAATGATTTAACAATGTGAAACAGATGCCATTGATGGAATATGATTAGAAATACATTGTGTTCTTGACAGTTAACAATTATTCCTCTATGCATTAGTGATGCAGTCACAGCAGCTGTAAAAGCTAGGTGTCAGGTATCTCCAAATCTCCAAAAATGTAAGATCACAGTCATTTCAGTAACACCTCATGCTTCTGATTCTACCAGAATAATACTTTGCCACTAATACAAATAATCAGACAGGAAAACTAAAACATAGAACTATCACGTTTCCATTGATCAGTTCAATAAAGCAATCACATTAAATATACTTAGAGGAAACACAGTACTCTATACACAACTAATACAAAAAGAAAGAAAACAAACAAACAAACCTCAAGTATCCCCAGTCTGAGCAGTGAAGCTTAAATATCTGAAGATTTGTTTTATTTTTAATTGAAATGCACTGCATGACATATCTTAATTTATGAAGGATCTAATTCCTATGCTATTTTCATTTCCATTTGCTGAAAATACTCTTAATCAACTTTTTAATCAATACTATGAGAAAAAAACAAACAACAACAAAACCAACATCAGCACAGTTGCACTAGAATCCTGCAGAGCCTAGGACCAGCTGAAGCAAACGTCTCCAACTAACAAATGTTTCATGTTGGATTACACTAAGCAATTATCCACTTTCAATTAAAAAAAATATATATATATTAAAAATGGTTTGTTTCAAATGATTTAAATGGATACAGTATTTTTTTATATATCCACAAATGAGACAATCCTTCTCACTAAGATTTAAAAAGAACATTGTTCAATTTAGTTGCCAACTTCAGGAAGTCTTCGGTTGCAGGATGTTCCTCAAGGACTTCTGTTCCCACCATTAAATTAGGTTAGAAGTCTATTCACAGCTATGTTGTATTCTTAGAATAACACCAAGATGTGACTATTATATTGTTGCTCACAGCTAGAATTTCCATTAAAAAATAACAGTAAAATAACATGCCTTGTGTGGGATGGAAAGCTGCCATGCATAAACTATACCAGTACACTAAGACTTAGATAAGCATGTTAGTACGTCACTAGAAAAGTCAACTGGTAGAAAAAAAAAAAAAAAAAAAAAAAAAGAACTTA
>JACDJE010000597.1:185623-226103 GCA_016647715.1 Pavo muticus | reverse complement strand
AAAAAAAAAAAAAAAAAAAAAAAAAAAAAGTTATTTGTTTTTCTAACTGTGAAACTCAAAGGAGCACAAAATACAAAGGACTGACGAAATCAGAAGGGAGGATAGCGCCATCAGTAATTGCTCTAATGAATGTTGTGTACTGTCAGAATTACATGGAATATGTTATTGATTGGTTGTGGATAGTAGACAGAGCTCTTATTAACAAAATTCACTGATAATCCCAGAGATTTTTCTTCTCTGTAACCTCTCAAGTCTTTCTGCAAGGAGAACGTCTAACTTGGAAATAGGTTTAAATAGATTTTGATCTTCCAGATAAAATAGGCAGGTAAATGCCTAATCTTATTTTATGCCTCTTACTGACTTCAGGTTATATCTAACTCTTTTATCAATATATTTTCAATCATTGTTTATTTTCTATGCTGAACAGGATATTAGATTTCATCATGAATCTTTTAAGAATATGCTGCAGGACTAAAAGGGACCAATCAAAAAATATCAATGTAATCTCAACAAAAATTGCTTTCAGCTATGACGGCAATGGAAAAGAAGCTAGTTTTCTCTTTATTCTAAATTATCACTTCAATAACTAAAGAGAATTTTAAGTACATGCCCACTGTAGGTTAATGTTTTAAACATACATGTGATTTTATTTCCTGGATAATGTGCCTGGAGATTATTCCAAAATTTTCTGCAGTTTTCCTTTTGCTTGTATTTATTTTAGCCAAAGTCATGCACTAAATCTACTGGTCTCCAGTCAGTAAGACTTTTCCTGATACACAGTCAGTATTCCAGTTGAAAAGGTTTGGAAAATCATCTTCAAGACCTAATGTTTAATTTAATATCTGAATTTTCTAATTTCTTAGACTACAAAAAGACCAACAAGAACTGAAATTCATTTTTATACAGTTCATCTTGTATATACAATTTTTTCACTCAGAATATACAATTAGCAAGAAAAATAAAAGCATTTGAATAATGGGGGTTCAGATACATGGTTATAAAATGATTTTGTTTCACACTTCTTCAGATGCCAGTCTGAAGTTTACAGTCAAAATTATGTGAATGCAAATGCTATTAGAAAACTACTAACATACTACTGCCCATTTTTGTCCTAACTGTGTCCTGAAGTCCATTAAATCTTAATGGATGTACCTAGGCCCAGGTATTATAGAACTTTATGCAAGTTTAATACATCAAATTAGGATATATTTCTTAAGAATAATAATTGTAGACGATTATTCCGTACAAACTAATTTTAATCATGAATGGCCAGCCCAAAGTGTGGTGATCAGTGGAATACCACCTAGGTGGAAGTCACTAACTAGCAGCGTACCCCAGAATTCAATTCTGTTCAGCATATTCATTAATGATATAGATGATGGTGTAGAATGTGCCCTCATAAGTGCACTTGTTCGTGACAGAAAACTGGGGGTAGTGATTGATAGACCAAAGGATTGTGCTGCCATCTTGAGGGACCTTGAAAGATTGGAGAAATGAGTTGACAAGAGACAAGAAGTGAAAACAGGGGAAGTGCAAGGTCCTGGACATGGGAAGGAACAATCTAGTACACTCTGGGAGTCATACAGCTGGAAAACAATTTGACAGAGGAGGACCTGAAAGTTCTGGTGGACACCAAACTGAACACAAGCCAAGAATGTCTCTTGCTGCAAAGTAGGCTAATGGTATTCTTGGATGCATTAGGCAAAGTATTGCCAGTTGGTCAAGAGAGGTGATCTTTCACCTCTACTCTTCATTAGTGAGGCCACATCTGGAATACCGTTTGCAGTTCTGGGCCCTCCAGTACAAGACAGACCTGGATATACTGAAAAGAGTCCAACAGAAGGCCACAAAGATGATTAAGGGACTGGAGCATCTTTCCTATGAGGAGAGGCTGAGAGTGCTGGGACTGTTAGATGAGAGAAAGTTCAGGGGATTTATTAATGTATATAAATAATTGAAAAGAGGATGCAAAGAGGGACTGAGCCAGGCTCTTTCTAATTGTGTCCAGTGACAGGACAAGAGGTAACAGACACATGGGAACATGGGAGGTTCCATATGAACATCAGAAAGCTACTATGTGAGTAGTGGAAAAATGAAACAGATTGGCCAGAGAATTTGTGGAATCTCCTTCCTTACAGATTTTCAAAAGCCATCTGAGCACAATCATGGATAAACTGCTTTATGTGTCCCTACTTGAGCAGGGGGATTGGACCAAATAATCTCTAGAGGCTCCTTCCAACCTCAAACATTCTTTGAATATGTATTTCTGTGATTCTGTGACCATGATCAAATGTTTTTCTAAAAGACACAGTAGTTAGTTATGATTTTGATGATGAAAAAAAAAAAAAAGTAGTATTTGCATAGTTAACGTTTTTTGTTAGATTTCATGAAAGCATATCTTGATTCTCTAAGCATCATGATTCAAAAAGGGATGAAGAGTACTACCTGGTCTGCAGGTGTGTATATATAGTGAACAAGAAGGAACAGACCTTTAAGATCATAAAGTCTAACCAACCATCTAACATAACAAGTCTACCACTAAACCATATCCCCAAGTGCCACATTCCCATATCCCTTAAACAGATTCAGGGGTGATTACTCTACCAGCACCCTGGGCAGCCTGTGGCAGTGCTTAATTATCCTTTCCACAAAGTAATCCTTCTTAATATCCAATCTAAACCTTCCTTGGCAAAAATTGAGTCTGTAGCCTTGGGTACTCTCACTTGTCACCCGAGAAAAGAGACTGACACCTTCCTCACTGCAACTTTCTTTCAGGTAGTTGTAGAAAGATGTACAGTCCCCCCTAAGCCTCCTTTCCTCAAGACTAAATAACCTCAGTTCCCTCAGCCAATTCTCATACATCTTGTTTTCTAGCTTTCTTTCAGCTTTATTGTTCTTCTCTGGACATGCTTATGCAATTCAGTATCCTTCTTGTCCCCTTTTTATCATAGAAGGGGAACAGGTTAGTCAGGCAGGACCTGCGTGTCATAAAATCGTGCTGCCTGAGTCTGATCACCTGGTTGCTCTGTATGTGATATGTGATGGCATTCAAGATAAAGAATTCAAAGCACTCAAATTTTAAGGATTTTCTTCTTCTTTCATTAATTATGGAAAGAGAATGAATGGAAATATAGATATACATGCTATTAACAACCAATATTTTGAATTTTATGATTACCGTATATTAATCTCCACTAATATATCTGTAACTGTCAGATTACGGTTTAGTTTATTCTTGTTCTGTCTTCTTTTGTGACTAATAACATCTGTTTCTCATAGACACATTATGTAGAAATAAAAACTCATATGTTTAAATTACTGAATATATAGAATACAGTATATACAGTGTACAGTATGCACATAATCAATAAAACACACACACACATAAAAAACCCCTACCTATCCCCATTATTCTTTGTTTTGTAAGACTAATCTAGTCTAAAATAATTCTCAAAAATTTGATAATTAATTCTAAGTTAAGAAATTGAATAACTTTTTTTCTTTAATTTAATATAATACATTGCAAAGAAAAGAAAATAGTGGAAGAAGAGACAGACTGAAAACCTGAGGAAATCAGCTGTAAATCTGTAAGTATGATGTAAAAAACAGAAATGCCACAATTGCTTGATGATTCTTTTTTATCTAATAGTTCCATAAAACACAAATCTTCAGGCAACTGTTCACTAGCTAATTTTTTAGAATGATCTTTGAAGGATGAGTCTAGCATAGAAATTAAGTTATAATAAAGAACTAATTCTTTAAGGTTTCAGTTCCTTTATTCAAAATCAAGGAATAGAAATGTGACAAATACAGAAAATTCTCCAGATTGTTCAGATGTTCTGATTACTTCAGAGTAATCTTTGCTTGGATTAATTAAATTCCTGGGTTGAAGATGTAGCTAAAGAAATTTTGTTCAGTAGTTCAATAGAAAGATATTTCTGTGTGTGTGCATGTGTGTGTATGGATGTATATATACATATATTCTCTACATATGCTATAGTGTACTGCACTGTATATAAATATGCACTTTATGTATACATTATATATACACATTTGTGAGAATCCTTTGCTTCCTGGCTCAAAGCTTGCTTCCTGAGGCATTTCTTGTGATAAGACCCTAACTGATTTATTGAGAAGGCAAGTGATGGGTGCTACTGTGTGAAAATCAACATCTCTTTGTGGACACCTTCCTCCAGAGCTGTTTGCCTCCAGAAGAGAGTGCTCAGGAGTGGTTACTGGTGGAAGATCTGGCCTGTGACTAAATAGCTCCAGCTTGGTATGGGAAAATTGGGGAATGATACCATCGTGTCCTGTGAAAGCAGGATGCAGATGGGCATCCCTGCTCCCTCTTATCTGAGATCCCAGAGCCAGGAGCTGTCACTCCAAGAAGAGCTGACTCAACCACTTTGGACTTATAAATAAGTTTGTACTACCATCCGAAAGTCGTCGTCGTCATCAACGGAACAACAATGCCTGACGACCCACCACTACTGAAGATCAGTGACTGAACTACGAACCATGCTGGATCCATGGTGGTGACTATCTCCCTCTTGCTTCCTATAAAGACTCCTTGCTTCTATTTCCTATCTTTTCTAACGCCCTTCTTCCCTTCCCCATCTCCCTGATTAAGATTTGTAATAAACTGGTTGGACCAACATTTGAACCATTGTTTCTTAATCTCACGCTGGGTATACATATATATAAAAGAACCTCATCTCCCTCCTATAAATTGGAGCGAGACAACATTACATATGTTTATATATGTATATATTAATGACAGTGCAAATGACAGAACAAGAATCTTTATTATGCTGTTGCTCTCACAAGATTGCTTCATAGAATTAATGGAAGAAATCTTTTAATATTTGTATTCAGTGCAATATAAAATAACTTGTTCCATAAATTCACTCAATTGATCTACTTATCCATCCATTATAGCCTAAAGAAAAACTGTAACAGGTAGTTTTTGTTTGTTTGTTTGTTTGTTTGTTTGTTTAACTTGATTGATGTACTGTTTATGGCAGTTTTCTTCAATGCCTCTAGGCACATGGACATCTATTTGAAAAAATGCTTTAGGGTAGACAGGCAGTGGAATGAAACCTAAACCTCACATGGATGAATTTCTGTTTTGGGAGTTCCTGCTCACCTCTTCAGTATTTCCAAAACCACAATATGTGGGTACAGTAATTATTAGTTATTATTAATCTGGAAACAATGAGCTACCTCCTGATAAACCACCTGTGTTAATTAACATGATCTCTGATGGTTATTTGCTTGTTTTTGTACCTGTATAGGAAGTATCAGTTAGCATGACATGACTTTAGATAAAAAAGCAAGTTCCATTCTGTCTCAAATGGGTGGTCAGGAAAGTCTTGTGGAAAGTTGATTAAAGGCTTTAAATAAATATTTGGGAGACAAATGGACAATCATATCTCCCCTTTATGCAGAAGATAGACAAAATATGGAAACATACCACATGAAGAAACTCCGTCATATATTTTTAAACAATCTTATTGGCAAATGTTTCTATCCCATGAAAAGAAGGTCTAACAAAATTGAAATAAACTTATCCAAACCAATGCTGTAAGGACAAAATAAATCTGTCAAAGGGCAACTGGTGTGAAGAATTCTTTTTCTTGAAGTTTGTGAAGATTGTTTGTTGAATGTACATTTTAATGATAATTCTTAACAATAAATCAATATGTTGTCTTCTTTGTGAGAAAGAAATCCTTGTAAAACAATGTATTCATAATCACATGAAAGCTAATAAAATTAAAATTGGGAAGAAATTGTAGTCTGTCATACTTGGCGGCAATGGATATTAATCAGCATATTCTTTGATGCATGTGTAGAATATAATTTGAAACCAGTGTTTGTAATATTGGCATATGCTCTTATCAAATTTAGTAAGGAAGGAAATATAAGTAATTGTCCTCTTTCAAAAGAGTGGGGTATACAACATCCTTCAATCTCCAAATACAGGGGGAAAAAACAAAACAAACAAAAAAAACCCAGTAAGATTACAGTAAGATTACGGGCAGCTTTAATGACATAAGTATATATATAAATCACTTCTATTAAGTCGCCCAGAGGTTAGCTGGATCGCCAACACTGGAATAAAATAACCAAAAGAAGAAAAGACATTCAACTGACTGTCATGAAGGAAATTAGGAATTTAATAAGTCATTCATTGTGTAGTGCTGATTATATAACTCAAAGAGTAAGGCCGCAGGGGCAAGCCTACTAATTAGCTATCAGTTTGCCTGTAATACTTTAAGTGAATGTTATCTTTTTTTTTGTCAGGAGCAGACATGAGATAGAGATGTTTAATTTTGATTAAGGGAAGATGCTCAACCTCCTCTTTCAGGAAGCCTGTTTTATTCTTGATTGCTACAATGAACTATATAACTGAGGAAATGTTCTGTCCTTGCACATTTTTAAATAGATGTTTTTTGATAACATCAAGCTATCTCAGTGAAAAGCTAACAGAATTGTACTTTTTGTGCAAAAGGCAATAAGACTCTCATTCACTTATTAGCAGCTCAACAAGAAGTCTGCCTACAGAGATAAATTCTCATCTGTCCTCTTAGGATTAAAGAAATTTCAAGATGTTGCATGGATTAATTATCAGGAAAAGTCTTACCCATTTGGCTGACAAAAAATAAAGAAACCTGAAAAAATACAAGGAATGTAATGTATTTATTTATTTCTTATTTATTAAGGGAAGGTAGCAGACAATTTTTCCTGTTGCTGTCTTAAATTAGAAATGGAGGAGAGATTATGACAACATTCACTGATATATTTCTAGTGAAATTGATGGCAGATTTTTACCCAACAAAACTGACTAAAAATAAAGAAATAGGGAAGAAAATTTGATTGAGAAAAAATAAATTAAGTCAAATAGTGAGCTTTATGAACCTTTTTTGAGTGAAAAAATATTCTGTATGCCTATCTGGATCTTTCTCTTCTCGATGTTGGACAAATCCTGCTCCCTCAATCTTTCTTCATAGGAGAGGTGCTCCAGCCCTCTGATAATTCTCTTGAACCTCCTCTGAACGAACTCCAAAAGCTCCTCAGCTTTCTTGCGTTGCAGGCCCCAGGCCTGGATGCCTTATTCCATATTGGGCCTCACAAGAGCAGAGTAGAGGGGGACAATCATCTCTCTTACCCTGCTAGCCACTCCTCCTTCCTGGCTGCAAGTACACAATGTTGGCTCCTGACAAGCCTGTCGTCCACCAGAGTCCCTAAGTCCTTCTTCACAGGGCTGCTCTCAATGAGTTCTTCCCCCAGTCTGTACACACATCTGGGATTGTCCTGGCCCAAGTGCAACATATTGCATTTGATCTTGTTGAATCTCATTAGATTCACACAGGTCCACTTTTCAAGCTTGTCCAGTTCCCTTTATATGGCATCCCTTCCTTCTATTGTATCAACTGTACACCCAGTTCAGTATCATCCACAAACTTGCTGAGAGTGCAGCAGATGACACTGTCAAGCTTTTTGACAATGATATTGAAGAACACTGGTCTGAAGACAGATCCCTGGGGGTACCGCTCATCTCCAGTTTCCACCTGAACATAGAAAAATTGACCACTGACCACAAATCTGTGTTGGTGACCATCCATCCAATTCCATATCCACCAAGTAGTCCACCCTTCAAATCCTTTTCTCTGAAATTCAGAGATATGAATGTGGTGCAGGATCATGTCAAAGGCTTTGCAGAAGTTCGTGTAAATGACGTCAGTTGCACTTAGTTTGTCAACTGATGCTGCCACTATATACTAGAAGGCTACCAGATCGGTCCAGTGTCAACCGTTTATGGGCTGGTTCGGCCCAGTTCCATGACTAGCGGGGCAGAGGGATTTAGCAAATCCGCACCTCCGGAAAAGGGAAAACAGGGGACCCCAAAATAATTAAAAATAGCGGCAACGATGTGGGGAGAAACAAACTAATTTATTAAATATGGTATCGGAATGCAAGATAGCGCACTATAATACAATATAATTAGACTTGAATCTAATAAATCAAATACAATGAGAGAGAAAGATTGTCCGAAAGCTGGATAGGCCTCACCATAACGCTAAGGTGAGATGTGTAGTCCGGTCGAGCAGCAGGGAGAGAGCCTGATGAAGAAGAGCCAGTCAGATGACCTACCAAGGCCTTATATCTGTTCCCCCTGAGCAGAAATGATAACAACACAGCGTACAGTCTTCTGGGGAGTGTAGTTCTTCTTCTCTTCTGGGACAGGTACCCAGAACACTTTAACTCCCAGTGCACTACATGATGTTATGATGTGGAATACTGATAACCAAAAATCATAAAACCATGACATCCAGCACGATCTGCCCTTTGTGAAAAGTGCTGGCTGTCTCAGTTCATCTCCTTGTCTTGCATAAACCTTAACATATATTCCAGGAGTGTCTATTTTATGATCTTCCTAGGCACAGAGTTGAGGCTCATCATCCTGTAATTTCACAGGTCTTACTTTCTCCCTTTCTTAAAAAATGAGAGTGATGTTTCCCTTTTTCCAGTCACCAGGACTTCTTCATCTGACAGGCATGTTTTTTTTTTTTTTAATAAATTGTGGCAGATAACTCTCCAGTTTATCAGTTAATATCAAGGGAATCCATACAAATATAAATCTATATTCCAAAATATTTTTTAAACAACTTGTTTTCTGAAAGGGTTGCTGAGAAGCAAAAGATTAGCAAGGGATTTGAGGAATGATTTTCCTAGCTGGACTACTTAGATATCTTGAAGAATATTTTCACTTTGATAGGAGGCTGAATAAACTTCATCTTTTTTCTCTAAATAATCAGAAAGGTCACATATAGAGTGACAAAGGTTTTCCCTGTCCTCTGTATTTCCAAGCTTAAAAAATTCTCTGAAGGACACTGAACTCAATTTTCTGTAGAAACACTGTGCTCATTTTATTCCAACATTACTGAAATATTTGTAAAGAAATGTCAAGACATCATTAGCTTAGGTTAATATGGTGAATGTTACTAGTGGATATTTTAGTCCGTTAATTTGTTTTCCATTTGCACAGGACTTTCCCCTATCCCCGCTCCCAGTGCATATGTCCTTGCCTCCTCTTAAGGAAAAATAAAGACATATTGTGCTACATTATATGCTTCTAGGCTGAAACAGTGTGTTAGGTGTAAAAAGCCCTATAGAAGATTGGTCATCTTTTAAAATTTTAAACTAGAAACAACCAATAGCTCATAGAGAAAAATGCCTGTATCAATGAATAAACATAGAACCACAGAATCACAGAACTGTAGGGGCTGGAAGGGACCTCTAGAGGTCATCTAGTCCAATCCACCTGTAAAGCAGTCTCCCTAGACCAGCTTGCACAGGTAGGTGCCCAGGCAGGTCTTGAACATTTCCAGAGAAGGAGAATCCACAACCTCCCTGGGCAGCCTGTTCCAGTGCTTCATCACCATTACTGTGAAAAAGTTCCTTCACATTCCTATACTCCAGTTTATGGCTGTTTCCCCTTGTCCTGTCCCCACAGACCTCTGGAAAGATGTTGGCCATGTCTCTTTGACTCCGACACTTAAGTTATTTATAAATATTAATCAGATCCCCTCTGAGTCTTCTTTTCTCAAGCCTGAACAGACCCAGATCACTCAGCCTTTCCTCGTAGGGTAGGTGCTCCAGGACCTTTATCATCTTCGTGGCCCTCCACAGGACACCTTCCAGGAGATCCCTTTCTTTTTTTTACTGGGGAGCCCAGAACTGGATACAGTACTCCAGCTGGGCAGCCTGACCAGGGCAGAGCAGAGGAGGAGGATAACCTCCCTTGGCCCACTGGCCACGCTCCTTTTAATGCACTCCAGGATCCCACTGGCCTTCTTGGCCACCAGTGCACACTGCTAGCTC
The DNA here is from genome assembly GCA_016647715.1 of Pavo muticus. NCBI lineage: Eukaryota > Metazoa > Chordata > Aves > Galliformes > Phasianidae > Pavo > Pavo muticus. The sequence continues at coordinate 216,218 of JACDJE010000597.1, read as the reverse complement.
ATGGCCAACCTGTCATCCACCAGGACTCCCACGTCCTTCTCCACAGAGCTCCTCTCCAGCAGGTCATGTGCCAGCCTCTACTCATACTTGCGATTATTCCTTCCCAGGTGCAAGACTTCACTTGCTTTTGTTAAACATAATCTGGTTTATTGCTGCCCAGCTCTCCAGTCTGTCCAGTTCTTGCTGAATGGCAGCACAGCCTTCCGATGTGTCAGCCACTCCTCCCAGCTTTGTATCATTGGTGTACTTACTGAGGGTGGACACTATCCCCTCATCAAGGTTGTTGATGAAGATATTGAACAAGACTGAACCCAGCACCAGCCCCTGGGGAACACCGCAAATCACAGGTCTCCAACCAGACTCTGCACTGCCAATCACAACCCTCTGAGCTCAGCCAGTCAGCCAGTTCTCAACCCACCTCACTGTCCACTCATCTATCCCACACTTTCTCAGCTTCAGTATCAGGATGTCGTGGGAGACAGTATCAAAAGCCTTGCTGAAGTCAAGGTAGGTGACATCTACTGCTCTCCCCTCATCTACCCAGATGGTGATGCCATTGTAGAAGGCTACAAGGTTGGTAGAGCATGATTTTCCCTCGGTGAATCCATGCTGACTATTCCTGATGACTTTATTCTCTTCCAATTGTTTGGAGATGGCATCTAGAACAAGCTGTTCCATCACCTTTCCAGGGACAGAGGTGAGACTGACTGGCCTGTAGTCTCCTGGATCCTCCTTCTTGCCCTTTTTGAAGACCAGAGTGACGTTGGCTATCCTCCAGTCTTCAGGCAACTCACCTGTTCTCCAAGACCTGTCAAAGATGATAGAGAGTGGTTTGGCAATCACCTCTGCCAGCTCCCTCAGTACACATGGATGCATCCCATCAGGTTCCATGGATTTGTGCACATTGATCCCACCCAGATGCTCCCAGACCACCCCCTCCTCAATTAGAAGGAAACTCATGATTTCCTGGACTTTCCCTCTTCCCTTCAGGGTCCAGGCGTCCCGAGGGGGAGTCTTTGAAACAAAGACTGAAGCAAAGAAGGCATTCAGCATCACCGCCTTCTCAGCATGCCCTGTTACCAGGACAAACCATTTATCCCAAACTGAAATTACCCGTTTACAATTGTTTAATTTTAAAATTCTTTAAATATATTTGAAATAGCTTGGAAATATGATCTCTTGAAAGAATAAGAAGACAATGATTAGAATAACTGTTCTGATGGAGCTTTTATTCTGGTCTGACATTTCACTGGAGAGCCGAGTTTAACTTCTGACAGAAGTGGACAGATGGATAGACTAACATATATGACAACAGTGGCTGAAAACTGCAGACGGACAGATGTCAGATCATTTAAAAATTCAAAGCAGACACATTTATCTATGGTCCTGGTTACATATGTTGAAAACCTTAAGTAGGTTGACTCAACTGAGGAAGAAGTGAAATTAAAATTGATTTCTTCCTGCAGATCAAGTTAGAGGAGAAAGTTATCATGCTTGTGTTTTTAGATACAGCTAATAATAAGGAGGGATATGAATGTATCAGGGAGTGATGTCTACATTCTCTGAATGCATTTAGTGAAAATGATGAATGAGCAGTATATTCGGTGTTTCTGTGTGATTGGGAAATTCATCTTAGATCATTGTTATTTACTCACTGGACACTCCAAAAATAGGTCAAAACAAAGTCATTCACTAACTTTCCCACTGGAAGTAAAGTATGCCATTTTTACTTCTGTAACGGCTTTGATCATTGCCTCAAACATTCTTGTGAAAGAAATCTAGGTTTTATTTTTAAATCACTATTAAAAAATTCCAGTTCTCCAACTTTATGTTCTTTCTTTCCTCCGGTACAAGGTATGCACTCAGACAAGATCAGCTATTCATAGATATGCAACCTTAAAACAGGCTCTCATCTTTCCTGTTATGCAGATGTCACTCCCCATTAAGATTTCCTCTTTAATTTTGTGCTCAAGCACATTCCCAGCTGCAGCTACCATTATCATATACTTATGAGGCATAGTAAAATCCCCTTGTAAGGAACTGGTAAATAACAGAGAAGCAGTGTGAAGATAAATAAAAGTTAAAAACCAAATATAAGTGTAATATCACTATGATAATGCTTCCAAGAAGCTTTCTCAATGTCTTAGTCTATTTTCCTTCTTCCCACAGCACCCAGTCCTATGCATGTGTGAAGTTCGTGGTAAAGGTTTTTAATCTGAGACTGTGAAAGTTAGTTATCCTCATTGGATCAGTCTCCAAAAGGAAAATGAAAGCCATGCAAAGGGTTTCTATAGATTTTATTCATCTACTTATTATCTGTAGCATCCGTTCTATCAGTTAGGATTTACTAGGTACAGACACTTCTGGGGAAATATGTTTCTGCTACAATGGGCAGAATCTTCTGAAAGGAATTATTTCATTATCACCTGTGGGAGAAGAAAAACAATGAAGGGAATCAGGCTGCTGAAAAAGCTTTACTCTTAAAGAGATCATGCAGAGGCATTGCCTATTTCTGATTGGTTGCCTGCTGTAGCTCATATTCAGCAAAGAAGAAGGGTGCAGACTACTATCTTGAAGCATCTCAACTTAATTCTTTCTAGTTCAATGGGATGTGCAATGAAAACTAATACTCAGTTTAGGCCTCCACAAACTAGAAATCCTCCCCAAGTGGGACCTATGAAAGCTGAGATATTTTTAATCTTTTTCTCCTTCCTTCTTGTTGATTGTCACATACTTGAGTGTTTACTTTCATATCCCTTGCAAGTTTTTCCCTCATAGTCTGTCCTAAATCTTGATAGCAGCCCCCTACAAAAGTCTCTAAAGTAATAATAATAACAATGAAAATCAGTTTTGGTGTCCAACAGTGAGTGAACTGTGAGTGTAGGCACTGTGGCAAATACTGACAATGACTAGTAAAAATAAATAAATAAATAAATAAATAATAAGCAGCATTGTAGTAAGGAAAGGAAAGGAAAGGAAAGGAAAGGAAAGGAAAGGAAAGGAAAGGAAAGGAAAGGAAAGGAAAGGAAAGGAAAGGAAAGGAAAGAAAATAGAAGAAGAAAAAGGTGCTCAGAGTCTTTTTTACTTTGCAAGAAAATCTATACAGTTTTAGGGGAATGCAACCAAATAGTAATTAAACAAAAAAAAAATAAGAGTATAGTAAACCTGAGCAGCAGAGACTACATAAATGACACCAACATGGACTTCTCTAACATAGCTTGCCATAAGGAACTTACAGGACTTGTAAACCTCTCTTTATCTTCAAACACAAGGAAAAAACTCAATTTTTTTTTTCACTGAAAATTTCTGAAAAAATTACAAATAGCTCACTTTTCTTTTTCTTTTTCTTTTCTTTTTTTTTTTTTCCCCATGAGCCATTTAAGCAGGAAACTCCATAAGAACTGTTAAAAATAGTTGTGATATTCATAGAATCATGGAATCATTAAGGTCAACCCAATCCCGACATGCCTATCAACCCTCAGTGCCACACCTCCACAGTTCGTGGACACAGCCAGGGACCTCCCTGGGCAGCCTACTCCAATGCACTACCACTCTTTCTATTCTAACCGTTCAGCATTTGCATATTAAAAAACCTTTCTCTCAGATAGATATATTTCCTAACAGCACAACATCTAACTACAAGCAAACAATTTGGTCACAGTAGTCATTACCTGCCTATACATCTGTTCCCCATTCTATATTTCATTTCATTACATTTCCTCTTCCTCTGAGGTCAGCTCTCAGAATCCAAGATTAAAGATTCTGCCTTTCTTAATGTTTTCTTTCTCAGCATCTTCAGTCATAAAGGACCAGAAGTTTTTTAAACAATGCTTGAGCTGTAAGCACTGAGAGGTGCTAAACCCATATACTTGTAAGAGTGTACAAGATATCCTCTTTGTAAGTTGCTTCTGTATTCTAAATATTCTCATTCTGGAATTAAATACTTGTTTGATTTGTGTCATTTGAATCAAGATTTGGATTCTCTTAGTATCTCTACTACGAATTCAGGAACTTAGTAATTTGTATTACTCCATGGAAGTGTCACTTGAACCAAAACCAAAACGACCTTCTACAATTAATATAAAAAATTTAAATCTAAAAGCAAACAAATTTAAAACAAAACAAAATAAAATAAAACACCATACACAGATAGTTATTAAAAAACAAAACAAACACAACACATACACAAAGCAACAACAACAACAACAAAACAAAACAATCAACAAAACCTGAAAATCAACAGATTGTGTTATATAACCATATCCTAGAATCATAGAATCACCAAGGTTGGAAAAACCTCCAAGATCATCCAGTCCAATAATCCACCTATCACCAATATTTCCTCACTAAACCATGTCCCTCAGTACAGCATCTAAATATTTCTTGGACACCTCTAGTGTCAGTGACTCCACCACCTCCCTTGACAGCCCATTCCAGTGTCTGAACACTCAGTTGCTCATTGATGGTGAAAATGCATAGCTAATAGTGATGACTATGTTGAAAAATAGTACTTTGTATCTGAGAATTTGCTCTATCAAATAGCGTAACTTTGCTCTTTGTATCTGCAGTAGTTTCCTTAGAAATAAACAGGAGGCATTACTTTCAGAGTGACCTACCCATATTGTCAGAATGCAAATGCCCACATTTCAATTAATAAATAACATAGAAAAAGACCATGACTGAGAATAAAATGTAAAATTTTCCAATGTATCTCTAGTAATCACAGAAAAATCTCCCTACAAAAAAGCAAACAAAACTCATTGGATTCTACACAGGAACGTTCCAAAATGTGACATACTTCATATAATGTACCATATCCCTTCACAGAAGATAAATATATGGCTACTGTTTAAAAAAAAAAAAAAAAAAAACTTTACCCTATATCATTGGCAAATATTGAGTTTTAAACCCAGCAGACAGCTAGGCAACACACAACTGCTTGTTCATTGTCGTCAGGTGGGATGGAGGAGAGAATTGGAAAGGTAAAAGTGCAAGAATTTCTTGTTTGAGATAAACACAATTTATTAGGTAGAGGAAAAGCCATATACTTCAGTGAAATAAAATAAGAAATTCATTCGCTACTTCCCACCAACAGGCAGATGTTCAGCCACTTGAAGGAAAACAGGGCTAATCACATGTAATGATTTTTGAGAAGACCAGAGTGTCATCACTCTAATAGTTCGCCCTTCCCTTCCTTAGATTTTATTGCTTGATATTGTATCATTGGTCATTTTGGGTCAGCTATTCTGTCTGTGTCTCCTCTCCGCTACTTGGCCACCCCCAATCTCATTGCTGGCAGGGCAGCATAAGAAACGGGAAGTCTTGACTCTGAAAAGAATACTCAGCAACAACTAAAACATCAGTGTTTTATCACCACTATTTTAGTCTAGAATTTAAAGCAAAGGAGTGTAGAAGTCTCTGTGAAGAAAATTAACACTATCTAGGCTGATGCCAGGACAACTCACAAATTACAGTGGATTGAAATTCCCATTTACCACTATGATAACACTTTTTTACAAATTAATTGCAACTAATTTGCTATTTTTTTCTACCCATTCATTTCATATTGGAGGTTCAGAGTTCATGTAATACTTCATCTGGTCAGTGCAAACATTGCACGTTTTTTTCCTACTTTAGATATGGCAATTTACATCACCTTTTTTTCTGACTGATCAATCTGCAATTGCTCTCATATTCCATATATTTTGAAAAATGAGATGGAGCACTTGATGGTATTGTCATATTTAGACAGTTCTTTCTCAACTTTCTTCCTTCAGCTTTCTCCATTTTCTTCTCTCATCCTTTTTTTTACCATTTTTTTTTTTAACCTTTTTTTTGAACATTTATTTCTGCAGTTGAAGATCTTCTACTGCTTATTTTAATTTTCTTCCCAAGTTCAGCTCAGCTAGGCTTCTATCTATTCTCATTTTATTTTTGCACTTTTTGACCTTTGAGGCATAGCTCTCCTTGCAGATCAATCGCTTTTTCTACTCCTTTTAGTTGCTGTATTTATTTCATAGTATTCTAAGGGAGATGTTTCTTCCTCAAGGGAGATCTGTAGCCCCTATCTCGTAAGATATTTTTTCTTTCACTTACAATACAAGCTTCTGACAGTATTTACACTTTTGACTTATAATAATTCCTTGCTTCTACTATGTTAAAATCCTTAAGCTCTTCAGTTCAGTCAACCCTGCTATTTTCTTAGTTTCTCAAAGTTCACTCTTCTAAAATCCCAGACCTAAGATATATATTGACTTCTTGCTTGTGTTGCAATTTGCTTGAGCTTGAATCAGCTTGTCATTACTCAATCTAAGCTTATTTTTTGCAACCAGACCTCATATTACTTTTCCCCGATGCTCACATTAAGTAACACTAAAGTAGCATTGGTACCTTTTTAACTTCATAGATTATTTCGTATATAAATTTGTCAACCCACACATTCAAGAATATTTATGACTTAATTATGCCTGTGGGAGCATTTTTTTTGAAATTAATGTCAGAAAGTTAAAGTCACCCATAATCATGCATTTTCTCTTCTTGCTTCTTTTTTATGTTCTTATCAAGATCACTGCCAAAATCCAAGTCTGAATTATTATGTCTAGAGGAAGGAAGGTCCCATTAGTATTGCTTTTAAACATACTTCTCCAGAGCAACTTCTGTTTCAAGGGATGCTTTTTCCATCTATTTAATCATCAGTCATTGTGTTGACCTTTGTTTGAATCTTTTCCCTCTCCTTTTATCTTCCTTTCTTTCTGTCCTGCAGTAGAAATTCTTATTTCTTTATTTTATTATTTAACCATGTTGTATTAATACTTAGGCATTTTTGCAGTTTGGGTTTGATGTCAACAGTTCTCAATCTGAACAGATGCTAGCTCTTTTCTAAAATATCACATTTAGTCCTTATCACTTTTTAAAAAATATCCTTAAATATTTATTTTCCTCTATTCTTAAATATCTGTTTTTCATGTTTACACATATATCAAAATTTACAGAACTTCACTGACTACTTGTTATGTAAAAATTCAATTTTTAATAGGGTTAGCATGAATCTTAAAATGTTCTTTGTGATGTAAGCAGAACCTTTTATTTGAGAAGAGTAATCTCTCTGTGTCTGGACTTTAAATATCCTGAAACTTTCTTGCTAGTACCAGTCCCTGAGGTAGATGTCAATCCTAAAAGATTTTGCCACGTTTCATCTCTTTTACAGGAGTAATGTAATTTTCTGAAATTCCATTTCTCTGCAAGTCTTCTCTTTATACCTCAGGCATTATCAGTCTCAGTTCACATCAGTGAGAATTTGATGGTGTCATTTAATCTTCCAGTATGAAGAATAACATGTATCTTCCCTACCTCAAAAAGCAACAATCTGGTGCTTGCATTGTTTTTCAAAGCCAAATACAGATTGTGTGATTCTTTGCAAATTAGGCAGTCTGGATGAACAAAGAAACAATGAATGTTGCTGTTAACATTTCTGTGTATTAATGTTTCAGAGTAGTCGTTTCAGAGACAGCATTTGATCTTATGTTTAAATAGACTAATGAGACCAGATCTGTCATTTTTTTATATCAGGTTACAAATATGTTTCATAAAAGCATAATGCCTTCTAAAATTACTAATCCCAGAATAGTCTATGATTTTGAAGTACTTCAGCCTGTATGAAGATGTCTATATTATCCTGAAGAAATTATCAAAATGATGAAATGTTATGTTGTATAAATTTTTTAGAAAGTCATATCTGTTCTTCTGGCTCAGAACTGAGAGAGCTCTATAAATTTAATGGAACATAGAGTTTGGAATTAAACATTGTCATTAGTTGGCCATTTTAAACAAAATTGAGTAATGCCTAAAGCCCTCAAAGTTCTCCTGAAATCAATAATTTAGAAATAATTTGGAATTTTAAATGTTCCTTTTCCCATGGTGTAAACACTCCTGTGGAATCAAATTTAGTGTAAGTCATCAAGATATACAGATATAATCGGTGTATGTAAATGCAGAAGTGATGGTAGGGAGGAGACAGCTACTTATCATGCCTGTATGTAGTTAAAACCTGTTCTAAAGCCTTATTAGCTTCAACTACAGCCATTTTCACTATATGGCGTTTATTATAAATTCCATGAAGCTATCTGAGCACATCTGACGCTTTTGAATATTTGTGTGTTTATGCTTGCTAATGGTTTAACCATTAATGGAAAAGCACACAGAAAGTGGGGAAAAAAAAATTCTTTGAAAAATTTGTTTTAAATTATTTCCTTAAAGGAGAGTCAAGGCTCAGTAAAATAATTCCTCTGACAACACTTTTTAATCAAACACTCTATGTGTTTGATCTTTTACTGTTATACACTTTGTTTCTTATTCTTGGGAAGTGTTACTGATTGTGAGAATTTGAGAAAATAGTCCATTAGACTAAAATATTCTGTGCACAGAAAATTTCACAAGGTAAATATATAAAAAGGTCGTAAATATATTAGACCAAATATAAGTCCAACATATGCCAATATATGTGGATGTTGACTAAGTCTTCAAAAAGCAACAGCCACAATATATTTTTTCTATTGATAATTAATAAAAACAAAAAATAGCAGTCAAACATAAAACCAAAAAACATTCAAGGCTTTTGTTTCCTTTTACGGATTCATCCTCTGCCTCCTATGTCCTGATGCCATAATTGCTCAGAGTCCTAATTCATACAGAATTATTATTATTTTTTTCTTTATTGACTTCAGGATCATGTCCAAAAAGACCACATCTCCACATCTGGTAGACCTCCCAGGTTTACAGTCTGTAGCCTTGGAGAAATGAGGCTTTGAAACTGGCTTATTTCTCAAAATAATACTTAGAAGTTTAACCAGAAGGAAGACATTCAAGAACAGAAAGTGAGACACAGCAGAGTAAGAAGTAGAATCCCATGCAATGGGATGAAGAACATGTAATGAAGAATCTTTAAATCAAGAATTTACAGTCAGTATGTTCTACAGCTAAACACTGGAAAATATAATATTGTCATTCTACTTTGCATCTCAGGAAATGAAATATCAAGGCATTAAATGCTTTATCTACCAAAGTTTGTAGTTGCTGTGCTGTTTACTTATTTTCAAAACACCATGCTTAACTCACTTACAGTCCATGAATTTAATCACATAAATCAGGATGAAATGACTGCTTAGTTGCTAAGATCTGTAAAGATGAAAGAATTCTGAACATATATAGAAGTAGAATTTAGATATTTGGAGTATACATGTGCCTGATGTGACAAAGTATATAAGAGCTTAATTGCATTTAAATCTATCAGAGGGTGGTGGTCAATGGCTCAATGTCCAGAAGGAAATTGGTGACAAGTGATGTCCTTCAGGGGGTCAGTACTGAGGCTCTTTAACACCTTCATCAGTGACATCAAGAGTGGGATTGAGTGCGCTCTCAGTAAGTTTGCAGATGATGTCAAACTGTACAGTACGGTTCCTAGAAAGCTTTGAGCAGAGAGCCCAGGTAATACGAGGTTAAATAAATGTAACTGCAAAGTTTTGCACCTGTGTGATGGCAACCCCAACTATCAATATAAGCTGAGGTACATACAGATAGAGCACATCCTTGCTGAAAAAGACTTGGGGGTAACGGTGGATGGTAAACTGGACATGAGCCAGCAATGTACCCTCAAAGCCCAGAATGCCAAACATATCCCGGACTGCATCAAAAAAATGTGATCAGCAGGTTGAAGGAGGTGATCCTGCTCCTCCACTCTGTGCTGGTGAGACCTCACCTGGAGTATTGTGTCCAGATGTGGAGTCCTCAGTATAGGAGAGATGTGGACCTGTTGGAGCACATCCAGAGGAAGGCCACAGAAATGATCCAAGGGATGAAACACCTCTCCTATGAGGATGGGCTGAGAGAATTGGGGCTGTTCAGTTTGGAGAAGAGAAGGCTTCAGGGAGACCTGGTAGTGACATTTCAGTATCTAAAGGAGGGCTGTAAGAAAGAAGACGACAGACTCTTTAGTGGTGTCTGTTGCGATAGGACAAGGGGAAATTGTTTCAAACTAAAAGAGGGAAGATTTGGATTACACATAAGGAAGAACTTTTTTACAATAAGGATGATGGGGCACTGGAACAGCTAGCCTGAATATGTGATGGATGCCCTTGGAGACATTCAGGGTGAGGCTGGACCAAGTAGTGACCAATCTGATCAAGCTGTAGACGTCCCTGTTCATTGCAGGGAAGTTGGACTAGGTGACCTTTAAGGGTCCCTTTCAACTCAAAAGATTGTATGATTCTATGATTAATTTACTTATTGTCTATAATAGAATTATTATATTGCTTTATTGATTTCAAGTTAAAAATATTGTTCAGGGTCAGGTATGATGCTGGTGGCAAAGCTGGCCAAAAAGACAGTTATCTCTTAGGTTGAAGCTCAATGCACTAATTGCAATATTGCCTTCTTGCACTAGAAGTCAGGTGCATATAACGTTGTCTTGCAAATTACCTTAATTGCTACAATTGCTAAGATAAACATTAGAGTCTAGTGAACACTCTGATTATTGCATGCAACATCTGCAGTTAATTTTCATATTCATTTACAGGTCATCACATTTTGCAAGATTTGCTGATACAAAACAACTTCCTTATAATTTCCTCAAACAAATAGACCAGTCAAAATCCAGCCTTCACTATTTATGCTTGAATGATGTTAGAAGCTTTACAAAGTCATTAATGTCTACTTGACATCACCTGATAAATATTCATAAATGTTAACAAACTTTTTGTTTTGGAATACTGCCTATTTCACTGTCTTGAGTTAAATCAATATCATAGAATCATAGACTCATATAATTGCTTAGGTTGGAGGGGACCTTAAAGATCATCTAGTTCCAACCTTCTTGCCATGGGCAGGGTTGCCCGCCTCTAGATCAAATTGCCCAGAGCCTCATCAAACCTGGCCTAGGTTTAGGTCTCCCAGAAATGGGACATCCACAACCTCTCTGGGCAACCTGTTCCAGCACCTCACCATTGTCTGAGTAAAAAATTTCTTCCTGACTTCTAACCTAAACCTGCCCTCTTTTAGTTTAAAGCCACTCCCCCTTGTCCTATCACTGTCAAACCACATAAAAAGTCAGTCCCCCTTCTGCTTGTAAGCTCCCTTCAAGCACTAGAAGGTTGCAATGTGGTCTCCCCAGAGCCTTCTCTTTTCCAGACTGAACAAGCCCATATCCCTCAGACTTTCTTCACAGGAGATGTGCTCCAGCCCTTTGATCATTTTCGTGGCCCTCATCTAAATATGTTCCAACAACTCTGCATCCTTCCTGTATTAAGAGGCCTCAGGCATGGATGCAGTACTCCAAATGGGGCCTCACAATGGAAGAGTGGAGGGGCACAATCATCTCCCTCGCCTTGCTGGCCACACCCTTTTGATGCAGCCCAGGATACTGTTGGCCTTCTGGGCTATAGGGGCACACTGCTGTTACGTTTCCAGCTTTTCGTTCATCAGGGCCCCCAAGTCCTTCTCTGCAGGGCTTCTCTCAGTATATTCTTATCCCAGTTTGTATTTGTATCTAGGATTGTGTTGACCCAGGTTCAAGACCTTGCACTTGGTCTTGCTGAATCTCATCAGATTCTCATGTGCACACTTTTCAAGCATGTCCAAGTCTCTGTGGACACTCCCTTCTTTTGTGTCAACTGTATCATTCATTTTGTTGTCATTAGTGAACTTGCTGAGGGTACACTCTATCCTGCTGTCTGTTTCATTTTTAAAGATGTAGAAGAGCAGATGGACCCCTGGGTCAGCGCTTATGGCCAGATTCTCCCTGCCATACCTATGAGAAAGGCACCAGGGTGATACATCCCAAATAGTAGTGGACCCACTGCCCTGTCTGTCTCTGTTGGGCAGAGGGAATCTAAGAGGTGGGGAGGAATGGAAACAGGTCCCTGCTCAGCACTGCAGGAAAACCCCTTCCCTACCTACCTTGATTCCCCAAATGTTCCTATGTAATAAGTTTGAGGCTCTGGAACTCGAGGGACTGGTAAGTGAGGATGTGGTGAAAGGCCCACCCAGAAGGTTGTCTAGGGTGAGGAGGTAGTCTCCATGACTCAAGATTGCCTCCGATAAAAAGGAAAGAAGGCAACTCCTTTCTGAGAGGAATAGAGGGCTCCTTATGTCAGCTTGACCCTACCAGAAAGGAAGTGCAGCTATGAAGTCACTGAGAGTAGCTTGAGGGCTGTCAAAAAGGACTTCAGGGGCCTGGAGCAGTGTATGAATCCTTTGGTTTTTGGCTCAAAGCTTGCTTTCTGAGACATTTCTTGCGATAGGAGATGAGAGGTGAGTGTTGTCGTGTGGCAATCCAAATCACTTTATGGACAGTTTTACATTTGAAAGCATTTCTTTGGAGCTGTTTGCCTCCGGAAGAGAATGCTCAGAAGTGTTTACTGGCAGAAGATCTAGCCTGTGTCCAAACAACTCCAGTTTGCTATGGGAGACTGGGGGATGTTACCATTGTATCCTGTGAAGGCAAGATACAAGTTGGTGCCTCCATGCTCTCTCTTATCTGCTGACGAGGCCCGGAAGATGGGAACAAAAGGAGTTCCTGCTGAGATCCAAAAGCCAGAAGCTGTCACTCCAAAAAGAGCTGACTCAACCACTTTGGACTTATAAATAAGTTTGTACTGCCTTTGGAAAGTATTGCCATTGTCACCATTGTCATTATTCTCCCCGTCATCTCCTTGGTCACTGTCATCATCAACAGAACAGCAATGCCTGACAACCCACCACTACAGAAGATCAATGACTGAACTACGAACCACGCTGGACCCATGGTGTTGACTATCTCCCTGTTGCTTCCTATAAAGACTCCTTGCTTCTATCTCCTGTCTTTTCTATCGCCCTTCTTCCCCATCACCCTAATTTGTAATAGTGTCTGTCCTCCTCTTCCCCATCTCTCTGATTAAGATTTGTAATAAACTGGCTGGACCAACATTTGAACTGTTGTTTCTTAATCTCACGTCGGGTATACATATATCAAAGAACCTCGTCTCCCTCCTATAAATTGGAGCGAGACAAGCAGTTAGTGGGCAGAGCAAGTGTACAGATGGTGTTTTCCTCTCTATCTTCAGTGACAGGGAGGGATACTGAGAGGACCAGGAAAAATCCATCTGTTAAATACATGGATGAGTGGTTGGTGCAACCACAGGAATTTTGGTGCTTTCGACTGTGGGGTGGTTTACTTAGCACCTGGCCTGATAGCTGTTGATAGGTCATAAGAGGAAAAGAATTATGGCCCAGGAGTTTTCTGGGCTCATTGACAGAGCTTTAAACTAGGTTTGGAGGGGGCGTGGGGGGTGATAGTGAGCTTATCCATGACAAGGTACAGTATAGCATAGCTGAAGGACAAGATGCTAGTGGGGGACCTCAACCTGCTGCATCTTATGTTAAATATACTATGCAGTAAGCTACTGGGGCTCACCACCAGGGCTTTAAATGAGATTTGATGAGGGAAAGGGATGTATTGTTGAGGAACAGAGAAGAGTCAGGGAACACAGTTAATTTAGGAAGTAGCGAGAGGAAACCTCAGATTTGTCCCAGAGGTCTTTGGGAAGGCTCTGCTAAGAAGGTAACACTGCTGAAAGCCTAGATGAAGTGCCTCTATACCAATGCATGCAGCATGGGAAATAAATATGAGGAACTGAAAAGTGTGGTGCAATTGGAAAACTACAATCTTATTGCTATCAGAGAAACATAATGGGATAGCTTACATAACTGGAATATCGTGATTGAGGGCTATGAGCTTTTTAGAAGGGGTAGGTAAGGTAGAAGGGCTGGAGGAGTTGCTCTCTATGTTAAGAAGTGGATAGACTGTGAAGAGGTGCCCCTGAGAAACAGTCATATACAGGCTGAGAGCTTGTGGGTTAAAATTAGAGACTGGACCATTAAAGGGCACATAGTGGCTGATGTCTACTACAGATCATCTGATCAAGCGGAGCCTGTTGATGAGGTCTTCTTGCTTAAGCTAAAAGAAGCATCTCTCTCACAGACTCTCATCCTGTTGGAGGATTTCAATTGCCCAGATATTTCAACATGGTGAGCTGCAAGAAGTCCAGGAGACTCCTGGACTTCCAGAAGTCTATTGAAGACAACTTTCTGGTTCAGATATTGGACAGACCCACTAGAGGTTCAGTGTTGCTGGACCTGATGCTCTCCAATACAGAAGAGATCATTAAAAAGGTTAAGATCAGAGGCAGCCTGGGCTGCAGTGACCATGCCCTGGTTGAGTCTGTGATCTCAAGGAATGCAGGCTCTGCAATATATTACGTCTGATTTTATATCAGTATGATTGGGGATAATTTTATGAGCGAAAATTAAATAATGAATATAAAAAGACTTAATAGGACATTTGTCAATTTTAAATTTGCTGCAGCATTACTAAAAATATAGATAATTTTAGTGATTAAATTCTGAACCATTACATTGGGATTCAGTGTCTTCATCCTACTTCTTTTCTTCAAATCCCTCCTACTCCCAATATGTTCAGAAATCATTTTACTAAGTCTTTCTTGATGTAATTTTACTCTATTTTATAGCATCCTAGTCTTATGAATGTTCATGTTCTAGCTATTTTTACTGAAAAACCACGTTTACTCACAAACTCGTGGCTAGAAAACAACAGAGCAGGACTTTCTCGCATATAGAACAGGATTTGAAAAAGACTTTTTCTTAAGATGTAATGTTCAGGAAATGCATTGTTTTGCTTTACTTGAACTGCAACAATTATTTATTTATTTATTTATTTATTTGTAAAAGCATATGAACATAACCACACATTTATCACTTTTCTGTGATAACATACTTTAGACCATCAAAGTTTCAAACCTGATCTGCTTATAGCAACCCTAGGGAGCTTCATCCTGAGGGCATCACAGGAAAACTACCCTAATCTTGAAAACTGAGATCTTTTACTGATACAATAGCTAAGGAATTCATAAACTCTGTGTTTGCAGAGGTTGAAACTAGTCACTCTCCATTTTGTATGTCTGGCCTCACAGATCAGTTCAACTCCTGAATAGTGCGAATCTTACTATGAAACTGCTGGGTTTTTTTATTTTTCTTTCTCTGCTAGATTCCTTTCACCCCAAAATAAGCCTCTTATGTGGAAAAAAAAAAAAAAAAAAAGATAAGTCTTTGTGCAAGCACAAGGTTTGACATTCAGATCTCAGAGGGTGTGTGGAAATCTCTTCATTGTTTCTGAGCAGTTCAGACAGGTCTTCCCCATATATTTGAAGAACTGGACTCAAACATGTTTATGAATGAGAAATATATCTCATTGAAGGTAGTGAATAATGTAACAGAATGTACGAAGATATTTGTCACTGAGACCTTAATTCAAGGGAATTTCAGGTAACTGCTAAATCACATTAAAATACAAGGGCTGCTCCAAAAATGCCTCCTATTTTATTATATTGGCTCACAATGTGGGGGGCAGATACTGATGGTATGGCAAGAGAGGTTCAACCTTCCCATCAATATTTCATTAAATTTTGTTGCTTTGCAGCACATGGTAACATGTGGTCTAATAAAATGGCATCTGATATGGAAATGTGTATGAAACAAAGATGTGTAATTGATTTCCTCCATTCAGAAGAAAATTGCAACCATTGACATTCACTGATGCTTGCTGAATGGAACACAGTGAGGCAATGGGCGGTGCGTTTCAGCAGTGGCAACAGTCATGTGTAAAACAAGCCATGTTCTAGATGACCATGCACAGCTGTTACAAAACAAAATGAAAAGCTTCCCAATCGGCTCATCCATGTAAATCAGTACATTACAAATAGCTATGTGCAGAGCTGAACATTGTCTTCAATGCATTGGAAACAATGGTAGTAATGTTGGAATATTGCAAAGTTTTGCCCGGTGGGCCCCATGAATTCTTACCTAGGAACAGAAAAAACACCCCATGCAAGTTTGTCAGCATCAACTAAACAAGTATGAGGGTGAAGGTGACAGTTTCCTGGATTGCGTCATTACCAGTGATGAGACATCGTGTCATCACTGTGAGCAGGAGTGAAAATATCAGTCCATGGAGTGGGGGCATGTGAATTCCACCCTGAAGAAAAAATTCACGACACAGAACTCAACAGGTAAAGAGATGTGCATTGTCTTTTGGGGTAAGAAATGAGTGATTCTTCTGGATTTCCTGGAACTTGGACACACCATCAACTCTGACTGCTACATCATGACAGGCCACATGCCAAGTTAGAAGATCATGGAGCTTGCTGACAATCTTGGACTGTTTTACAGCACCTACCGAATAGTTTGTATTTAGTGCCTTCTGACTTCCATCTGTTCGGGCAAATGAAAGATGAACTGCATGGGCAACATTTTCCTAGCTGTCGCAGCAGCTGTGAAAGAGTGGGTCACATTCACTGGTGCAGATTTTTATAAGTGCGATGTGCAGGAACTTGTTCACTGACAGTGAAAATGCACAACTAGTGGTTGTGAGTGCATTAAAAAGCAGTGTTTTGTAGCTGAGAATTTGCTCAATCAAATAGTCTTATTTTACTCCTTGCACCTGTTGTAGTTTCCATGGAAATAAATAGGAGGTGTTACTTTCAGGACAACATAGATATAAGCCATCAGTTTCTACAAATAAAATCTGGTCATTCTTTCCAATATTCATTTTACTTTTGAATAGAAGACTTTCCTTTGTGCATTACTTAGCAATCATACTGGGAAAACATTTTGGTACAAAGAATAGGATGGGATGGGATGGGATGGGATAGGATAGGATAGGATAGGATAGAATAGTTCTGTTGAAAGGGGCCTTCAAAGATAATCTATGTGCATGCTTTTTCTTGAAATACATAGAACTATTTATTTACTCATTCAATGTGAGATTCAGCACTAAGTCCAAACAGATTGGCAGTTTCTAGGACATTTTGTGTTTTATGACATCAGATGAAGTCAACAACTTCTCACTGATCACTTAGTGCAAATGGCATTCTGCCACAGCTACTAAACCTACATAAAGATTTCTAACTCTAGAGTGCTCTGGGGATTAAATGAGGCTTTTAAAGCTGTAAGTAATTAGCTGAAATGTTTATAAAAGAAGAAAAGTAAGTGTGCTGAACTTTTTTTAACTGAAGTATTTACATTTTCTGACTGACAAAGCTCTTTAATATATTTTTGTGTGGGTGTACCAGCTGTTCTATATGTAAAGTCTTACAAAGACTCTTCTGTAACTGTTAACCATTACACAAATGCTTCCTTGAAAGGAACTGTGCTTCATGGTATAAAGTCAGTCTATCAAAAAGTTTTTGTTTTTAATGTATAGTATAGTTTTCACAGTATCTAACTTCAGATACTTCATTTACATGCCTAAATTAGAAAGTGGTCTCCTCCTGAGAATTCAGATCTCCTAAGCTCACTAGCACTCATTTAAGTCAGACACTGAATAGAAATCAGACAGTAACTACAAATGCCTGTGAGAGAAACAAAGTAGACAGGTGAATGTATCAATCAGCTTTATGTAAATCTTAATGTACCAAGTACATGTGTGTCATAATTAGAAAAGATTATGAAATTTTATAAGTAATCAGAGCATCCTGATAAAGAAACTTGTGCTTCCATAACAACATAACATAACATAACAAAATAAATAAATAAATTTTAAAAGAGTAAACTCAAGAAGAATCTTATGTAGGCTGTACTGACTCAAAGAACACTGAGTATATATTTAGTAAGATTAGAAATCTACATAAGAAGCTTGAAAATCTGAGTATATGTAATCACTTTGCTTCTGAGGCATTATTGATTCTTTTAAATGAAAAGGGGCTAGGAATCAACTCTTTTCCAGAGGCCACAAGAACACCAGTTGACTGGGAAGAGTCAGTGGAAGCAGACCAAAAGAGAGACAAGCAGACACCTAAGAATTAAGCAGTGTGGGTGATTATGTCTTGATCAAGTGCCTATGCTTGTCTTTATTCCTTGTATTTAGCAATGTCACAGAATCACAGAATCACACAGAATCACTGAATGGCCCTGGTTGGAAGGGACCTCAAGGATTATGAATCTCCAAACTCCCCGCCACAGGCAGGGCCACCAACCTCCCCATTTAATACTAGACCAGGCTGCCCAGGGCTCTGTCCAACCTGGCCTTTAACATCTCCAGGGACCAGGCATCCACAGTCTCTCTGGGCAGCCTGTTCCAGCACCTCACCACTCTCTTGGTAAAGAACTTCCCCCTGACATCCAACCTAAATCTTTCCTCCTTCAACTTAAAACCATTTCCCCTTGTCCTGCTATTATCTACCCTTTCAAAGAGTTGACTCCCCTCCTGTTTGTAGGCTCCCTTTAGGTACTGAAAGGCTGCAATTAGGTCATCCTGCAGCCTTCTTTTCACCAGGCTGAACAAGCCCAGCTCCCTCAGCTTGTCTTCATATGGGAGGTGCTCCAGCCCTCTGATCATCTTTGTGGCCCTCCTCTGGACCTTCTCCAACAGCTCCCTGTCTTTCTTGTATTGGGGGCCCCAGACCTGGACACAGTACTCCAGATGGGGGCCCCATGAGAGCAGAGTAGAGAAGGACAATCACCTCCCTGTCCCTGCTGGCCATCCCTCTTCTGATGGAGCCCAGGATACCATTTGCTTTCTGAGCTGCAAGAGCACTCTGCTGGCTCATGTTCAGTTTTTCATCCACCAGGACCCCCAGGTCCTTCTCTGCAGGGCTATTCTCAAGGATTGCTCCTTCCAGTCTGTATATATGCCTGGGATTCCTCCAGCCCAAGTGCAAATCTAGACAGGCTGTGGGATCTCCATCCTTGTAGGTGTTCAAAACTTGACAGAATATGGTCCTGAGAAACCTGATCTGATTAATGTTGTTTAGAGCAGGGAAGAACAGGAGCAGGAGAACCTCTGAAACATCCTATGAATGTCCTTTTCAAATGACATTTTTTCTACTGAGTATAAAACAAACGTTTCAGATTAATGATAAATTTTGTGGCCACAATGTTTACAAGAGAACTTATAATCTTCCTTTAAAAAAATGCAATCTGTATTTTGATTGTCCAGTTTCAAAACTAAAAACTTGATATGACCTCCAAGAAAACTTTAAATACTAATGCAAAAAATAATGTTATAATTTTATTTACTTTTGAAAATAAAAGGGGGAAAAAATATATCAATTCTTTCAAGGAGCGTGCGTTTTCTCAAAATTTCCTTCAGAATTTATCTACTATAATAAAAACCAAAAAAATAAATTGTGAAGGAAGAATGGCCATGTAATTTATTATAGCAGACAGACACTTCTGGCTGCTCAGTAGCACATCTCAGTTACATGATGATGCCAAATGCTGCATTCTTTTGACCTACTGAATAATGTGACTAGGCGTTCTATAAATATTAATAGTCCTTTTAGTTTCTTATGAAATTATTTGTATCCTGAATGGATGCACAGTAAAGGGCTAAAAGGATTGCTGATGAAAACAGTTAGAGAAGATAATGTTTTCAAATAATTTTAAAACAAATCTGATTTATTCTGAATTTATGAACTATAATTTAAGAGATTTTAACAACGCAGTCCCAGACATTCCGCATCCTATTATATCTGCTGAAGTACTGGATTCATCCAGAATGCTTAGAAAGCTGACGATGTTGTGAGCAAGGGGCAGATTAAAATTAGTGCACTTTTATTGAAGTTAAAAGCCTCACTGACAGAGGTACCAGTGAGATTCTCCTTTACCTCAGAATATCAGAAGATCTGGCTGACTGATTTTACAACAACCTCGTCTTCTATCCACTCTAAGTGGAGAAAGATCAGAACTCCCTCTTGAAGCTCCCTGAGTTCCCATCTAAAGGTTGCTTTCTCCATGGAGGAGCACTGTGGTTGAACGGTGTCTTCTCCTTGACTTCTGACCTCCTTTCTCTAGTCGTGTTTAAATCTAGAAGGAAAAGGAAGTCCTTGGCAACCAAAGATTGAGCTGGGAACTGCTATTCTAGAAGGACAAAATGTAAGTATCATTTTCCATATTTGCTGCGTGCTGATAGTTTGAAAGGATGAAAAACCTGTTCTGGGTTTTATGCTGCTCTGGATCCACTGCTCATGTTTCACCTACAAAAGAATAGCACAAGGATCTTGCTACTTGCTAAATACAAAATTCTCATACTTGTCCCATTGTCTTTTTTAATATAACTATCAGTTATAGCTATATAACTATATGCTATTTAGAATGAAGCTGATTCCTATATTTCTTGAAATCTGTTTTTCTATCAATCAGCTCTACATCATGATCAATTTAACCATAGAAATGTGTTTTTCCATATTTAAAATAATATACTTGGAGATTAACTATCCAAGTAAACAGCCCAAATCTCTCTCTTTCTTCCTCACCCTCTCTCTTTCTCATTACTTTGATAAGACTTTCTTTGAAAACACTTTGAGTCATTCCTTCAAGGATGACAAGCTAAAAGAGAAAAGGCTAAAATATGCCAGAGTAATTTATTACTTTGAGGAAAAAAAAGAAAAGCAAACAATAAAAAACAAACACTAACAAAACAACAAAACTAACCACAATCTTGTGTGATCAATCGCAGGAAAAAAATAGAATATTTAATTTTAACTTGCTGGCAATTAATTCAGTTCTCTGAATATTGGGACTTACATGGTATATCACTGACAAAGAATTTAAACCACTAATGACTGAAACAGAGCTGTCATCCTGCTGATATTTAAGTATTATCACCAGGCTTATATTACTTATACTATTCTACGGATTTCAGATTATATTTATTGATTTATGTCAGATATTAGAAATTGATCCAATGTTATTCTGAAGACTGAAATGCAAGTCTGTTCTGGAGGTACATTATGAAAACCGGTATACTCTGTTACAATTACTTAACAGGAGCACAGAGAGATGGATAACACTTCTGCTTTTTTGTTTGTTTGTTTGTTGTTGTTTTATTTTTTTTTCACATTATATCTGAAGGCATATGGAAGTTGGAAATGCTTTTGCAGTTGAAACATCATGACTCAGCTGTCGCTACTCCCTCCACAGTGCATCAATTCTGAAAAAGCTCAGAGAGGAGTGAGCTATGTTCCCTGTCAGAGACCAGAACGAACAGAGCAAGTGGAACAGGTAATATTAAGAGTCAATGCAAAAAAATAAGTTGGTAACCTGAGAAGTCAATAGCTATGCTGACAATTACATTGCTTCTGATAAATAAAAGGGGTTTTGAATCTATTCATATCTCAAAACAGTGTTGTGAACTGGCTCAATGTTTAAGGGCTGCCTCACTCCCTCTCTTGTTATCAGGCGAATAATTGTGTACAGTACTCAAAGTGGAGAAGTGTACAGTGTTTCAGCTCACTTCCTGACTTTTTATCACAGTAGTGTAGAGATCCTCATTGAGTTGGTAGCCAAAGTCAATACTGTAAGGAATATCCAGAGGTTCACATCCTGACAGGAATTTTATTCAAGGATCTGAAAAATGGCAAAACTAAGCAGAGCGAAATGCAATCGTGATTGGTATGTATTCATAATCTTGTATACAGTAAAGGAAGGGAAGTACTTTATCAGCACTAGTCAGAGATAGAAGCAACCAGTGCGCAAGTCTTATTACTGTACAATGCCCTGACTGGAATAAAGGACTTTCCTATTGCAATATTTGTACAGTATTTTATAGATATTCATAGAATCATAGAATCCTTAGAGTTGGAAAGGACCTTTAAAGGTTATCTAGTCCAACTCCCCTGCAATGAACAGGGACATCCACAGCTAGATCAGGTTGCTCAGAGCCTGGCCTAGCTTGACCCAGAATGTCTCCACGGATGGGGCTTCCACCACATCTCATATTCAAGTATCCAAATATGTGAAAAGACTCATTCTGTTCTATTTGAAGTCTGCATAAGCTTACTTACACAGGAAGACATCTGCACCCAGAAAAGAAAGAGGGAAATTAAATAGGAATTAATCTTAAGGTTGAATTTATCATTAGCTTCCTACTACTTTAAATGGAAACCAGATGCTTAAATCATATCAGAAAAGCTAAGCTTTTCTGATGATCTAGTACTGGCTTTTTGAAAAATATGAAAAAGGATCTGAACAGAATATCTCAAAAATCTCCAGTTTTCTTGATCTGATATATAATATCTTATAAGAAGGCTAATTTCACTACTGTAGACTCAAAAGAAAAAAAAAAAAGAAAAAAAAAGGTTTGCCAATATTTTCTGGAAATTTGCGCTATTAACTCCAGTTATTGAGAAAAATGGTATAAAAAGTAGTAAAAGCTAGAATGCTTATCACATAATTTTAAGGACAAATATGCTTAAGAAAAAAGGAGATAACATGATCTACTAGAACTAAAAAATTATAATCAAAGTAGAAACTCCTCCAAAAAAACACAGGAGGAAAAACAAGCAAACAACAACAAGACACATATTTTTCCCTCTTTACTGCAATCTAGTTAAGCATGAGATTATTTACCTCTCTAGCATACTTTATGGCGAGGTTGTACCAGCTGGTTCCTTGTTAGGAGTGTCATTTTGACTTTGTAGTTAATTTTCATCTCTCTGAACAAGCAGGCTTTGCTTCATATCCTATTAGCTGATAGCTATAACGATATTGAAGATTACTATTAATGAGGATTCAGTGGCTAGACATCATGAAGGTACTATCTTTAAAGTGAGATATTACTCCATGTTTTCATTTGCAAGTTTCTGATTATTTTTTTTTCAGACACATGTTAAAAATCTCACAGAACTTTGGGATTTAGCCAACATTCCTTATCTAAATTAGTACCATTACAGACTAATTAGACACAATATAAATATTCACAGCTGTTTGTATGAAAGTTTTGAATGCAAACTGCTGTGTTTGCATAAACTGGTGCATTACAGGCATACAATTTATTGGAAGATGCAAATCATAGGAAAAAACAAATGTAAAACAAAATGATACAACCTGTACTTTTTTTCACTTGCATTATTATTATTGTAACAGTTCTATCGTCTGCATTAGTTAGGCTTTTATAGATACAGAAATGAAATAAAAAAATGCACCATTTTTATTTATCACACACACAAGAAGGAATATTTTTCCTGTTAATTTAAATTTGGTTTATAGATTACACCAAGGAAAAAAATTGTCTTTCTCAAAATACTTAAGGCATTTTAAGAAAACTCTTTTGGTGGGGAAAAAAAAAAAAAATCTTCTAGGTATTTCTTATATTCAGTTGGAGTTTTCTTCTCTGAAATGAAGTAATAGATCTCTTTAAGGCAAAAGCAACAACTGTGAAAAAAATACAACTACAACAACAAAAACAAACAAACAATAATACTTACACTTTGGACTATCCCTAGAACTATGAACAATAAATGACAAAGTTAATGTCACTCTTTCCATTATCTCAAGATAAAAAGTTTTTAAAAGTTCAGTCACATTAATACCAAATGCTTTCTGTTTTTTTTTGTTGTTGTTGTTTGTTTGGTTGTTTTGTTGTGTGGTTTTTTTTGTTTTTTTTTTTTACATTAGGTCCTTATGAGTCCTTCCAAAGCTATATGAAGACAAAATATTTCAGACAAAGTATTACTCTTAAATACTGTTATTATTTTATGGTTTTTATGTTTTTATTTTTTGCAAATAGAAGAATCTTTGAATCTATTTAATTCAAGTAATATTTTGCAACAACAAGAATACAAGGACTTTAGGCAAAGAGGAAGAAATAGCAAATTAAAAAGTAACAGAAAAAAAACCATTCAATCTGGAATGACATTTGCTAGAAGGTGTACATATTGAAAAGCAAAATTAGAAGGATTAAACACAAACTATAACAAAAGAGCCATGTTGAGACTGAAAACTCAAGCTCTAAAAAGTCAAAATTGTCTGTTCAGTCATAATTGTATCCTTTTTGAGCATGATTGTACAGCTGTAATGATCATTTTATTAAATTATTTTTATTGTAGACACTTCATACAGCAAATGGATAGTATTTTAAAAATGTGCAGTAATTTAGTACTTTTTCTCTTAATTATTTAACATCTTAGTCAATTATTTACAGCACACTACTCCAACTTCCTTTTAAAGATAGACTTGGCATATTTAGTAATTATCTTCATGGGCTTTCCTATAATTTTATCCGTCTTCAATCTGAATGATTCAATACTTTATCTATTTTCTTTTTACACTTCACACTGAAGAAGAGATTGTCTCAGAAGTGGAGCTTAGACGGAGCCTGAAAAGATGCACTGATATTTATGTGTCCAAATTGATTTGTAGAAATCTTGATTTTTAAAGGAAATCAGCTTCCTGTAACATTTTTGTTCATAATATGGATCCAATGGCTTTAACTGCAGCTATGACTACTTAGTATTAGTGCAAATGGGACACAAGGGTGTCACTGTGTGCACCCATAAAATAAAATATGTGAAGTCTCCAGCTCTTTGTCATAGTAATTGAGCATCTTAATGCTCATTTTTTTCCTCCCCTGAATTTTTTTTTTCTTATACAACTTAAAATCCTTACAGATACTTTTGTGGAAGATTGGGGTATACTTTCATTACTTCATTACACCAGTTGTAACACAAGTGTATTCTGTACAACAAGTAGGATCAGGTTCTGGTTGGAAGCATGTCTGAACACCCCATATTATGGTGAATCTCAAATTGTGCTGTGAATAATTTTATATACATATATTTTTAATTCTTATTTGCCATCTGATTGCTTTATTTGACTGTTAATAATCATTGAACACAAATTTTTGATTTGTGAACGGATGAAGTGTCCTTGCAAAAGAAAATTTGGGAAGAAGGATGGGGGCACCCTGCAGAACAAAGAAAAAGCTGAGAAGAGTTTGAGTCACAAGGATCTGGTTAAACAAACTTATCTTGGAAGTATATGGCAGGAGATGATAGCTTAGCACCTGCATGTAAATCTTTTTTTGCTGTGCAGAACAAAGAGTGATAGACTTTACAGGATGCAAAGACAGTTCTAGTTGGGCAAAACAACAAACTCTGAACCCAGATTAAAACACATTTATAAACAAAGGGAACAAAGAGGAGTACCTACTAGGGGCATGGCTGACAAGCAAATCTAGAAGAATGTGAACCCCGAGTACCTCAGGCAATGGGAAAAGGGAGAAGGGCTCACTAGCATCAGGGTGCTGGTACAAAAGACGGACTGTGTCCCCAAGTACTTAGAGAGACTCTCCCTTTGTTCAAATACAGAAAGCTCTCCTCTGTCTCTTTTTAGAATGAAGATGATTGAGCAAGCTCATCGGAGCTGAAATTTTCCTAACAATTTGTAACACTTTTCTCTAATAAACGGCTAATCCAAATCAGTACGTGAGTTCAGCTGTGTACTTTGTTATCACAAACAATACATCCTTTGCAACTTGAGCTGACTGTGTAGCTAAGAACAATGCAGATATAAAAATCACAAGGGAAGACACTACCAGGAGATACCACAGTTATTTGCTGCTTTTAGCATTACTGTCAAGTATTGAAGGAAGTTATCCTTTATCAATATGGATTCTATTTTCTTCAGCTATGCCTGTCTAAACTACCTATTTCTCAATGATTTGTCTTCATTACAAGAATTTTTATTTCAGTTTTATCCTAACATGGCCAGCACAACCATCCTCTCCATCTACACAGTTCCAGTCTCTATTTATTCCATAGAGATTTGTAGGCTCTATTCATTCTCTATTTCCCCACAACTCCCTATTTTATTTTCTGTGTTCAGCTGATATTTACTGATTCTTCTCATTATCTGTCTCTTGCCTTCCTCCATTTGCCGTATTTACTGATTTCTGGTCCTGTCCTTATAACTTAACTAAACAAATAAATACTAATGAAATTGCATAATTTGCAACTAAATGAATTACTGTTAATGAGGAGATGGTTATCTAGTTATGTCCTCTGTACTCTGGTAAGGGACACCAGCATCAACTGTAACAATTAGTTTGCGCTGCAAGTATTTCACTACTGTAGTTAAACAAGGAAACAAACCACTTTTTTTTTTTCCTTCAGAATAAGATTTTTCAATTTATATTAATATGTCTAAGCTTATGAACATAGGTATGAATGTCTGTCTCTTATTATTAAGACATCTATTAGGAATTTCACTGGTTACTACAGCTAGATTTCACAGATAAAATCTTTAGAACTTATGCAAATTATGTTCCCTGTGACCAACGTTTCACATAAAAAAATGTGTAAATTATTCCCCATTCCTGTCTTTGCTAAATAGGGCAAGAACTCTATTGTATTTTTTGTTTTGTATTGTTAAGTTTTCTGTTTATATTTGAAAAGAGTTATACCAAAAAGTTACAACAACGCCTGAGATGCATTTTTATAAGCTGTTCAGCAAGATATTTAGTATCACTTCAGATGCTGACATATCTGGAATTCCTTAAAGTTAACAGATCCTCTTAATTATGTCCCTTTCAGTAGCTAAATTTTACTAGCTGCTACTTCCCAAGTTAACAAACTTCAATCAACTATCAAGCTTTCAGACCCCATTAAGGATTTCTGGGACCAAGAAAAATAGTAAGACATTTGAATGTTCTGAAAGACTTTGTAATTTTTTTTTATTTATAAGGCACATAAATCTTTAAATTGTCAGACATCAACTTTATTTGATGTTTTAAATATGTATACTTTTAAAAGTATATGAAGCACAGTAAAATGTTAATTTTCAGAGAAAAAAAAACATTTACTGCAACATGCCACAAACTGGCACTTAAGTAAATATTTTCATTCTTGGTGATATTGCTTTTTTTTTCTTTTCAGATAATGCTTTATCAATACTGATAAACCCCTAAGTTTAATTGATAATTTTGAAAGAGGCATATGAGCTTTTAAGCCTTTTTTTTGAGAGGGTGTGGTTAACTGTTCTGGTGTTTTGAGAAAGGTATGACTTATGTTTGACTTTAAAAACTGAATCTGTTGAAAATTCAGAGACTTAAGAAGAAGAGCCTGGAAATCCTCTTAAATCCAATAGTAAAAATGGAAAAAAGTAAGCGAGCTACCTGCAGCTTGAGGTAAATTTTTGGGAGATGTAATAATTTTATGTAAGACATATGTTTAGAGAGTCTAGATTTAAAACAAACAAACAAAAAACAAAAACACCTAACTGATATTTTGTTATTGATTTTTTCCAATGTGCTACAAATTCATAGCTAGTTCTTCTTTTCCCTGAGGTCTGGTAATAAAGCAAACACTTGGTGCTTTTGAATAGAGTGTCTACCCAGGTATGCAAGATTCCACAATCTGTTGATAAAGGGCAAATGCATGTGATAGTCAGCAAGCTATGCATGGTATCTGAACAAGAAAAAATGAAAAAAAATACAGACTCTACAGTCTTGGTGATGTCTTAATCTTGGGATCATTAGGAAGATAATTTCTCATTTTATAACATATGAATCGAGGGAACACTGAATATTATTTTTTTGTTGTTCTTTTTCTGCAAAATATTTCATACTATTGATAAACAGTATTTCCTTTGCAAAGTCATAGTAGATATTCCTTTACTTGGATAAGTATGTTTATTCTCTTAAATGCTGTGCTTGTGTTCTTATTCATAAATAAATGACTAGTTATGTGTGAATGTCAGTTTTAGTTTTCTAAGGATCTGGAACTAGAAACAAAAAATTTATTAAAAACATTCACATAGTTAATAGATGCATATCTGTCTGATAACTTTCAAGTGGTAATATATAAAACCAATATCAGAAATTGCTATATGTATAAGCTTATTTGAAATATGATGTTATATGAAAAGCATATAACGCAAAACCACATAAAAATAGCATTTACAACTCTGAAAAGGCAAGCTTAACTCAGTCTTTTTGTATATGTAGACAGTGTATATAACCAATTTTTTTATGATAATCTTCACATAGCTCCCTTTTTCTGTCAGTGAATCAGAATAAAAACAAAGTTGAACTGGAGTAAATTTCAGATATTCATAGCTATGGACCCATGTGAATAAAAAATATTTCTTCCTTTGACTCCAGAGGAATTGCTAAATGGTCTCAAACTCCAAACTAAAATTGTATTTGGAACGGAGGGTAATATCTACAGTAATAGACAAAACACAGCAGGGGATAGGCAGAGCTAGTGGGATGCAATTATACATTTTTGGTTTTGATATTTAGCATGCTGCACAGAATTGCAATGGTCAGCACAAATCAGCTTTGTTCTGCCAATTTTTACTCATCATCTGAGGGACAGCATGGCTCAGGGAGTGCTTCATGATATCTCTTCTGAATACTACACTGTTTAGCGGAAAGGAATAGTGCAAGCCACATGGATATCAAGTTCTACCATGCCACTAGAGGGCATGAGAACAAGACCTTGGCTTTGTATTTGCCATATTTGAGTTAATTAAAATTGTGAAGGGAATCCATTCACTCTTTCCTTCTATTCAATATTTCAGAATCAATCTAAATTAATCAAATCTAGAACACAAACCAAACCAAACAAAACAAAAAAAATCCAAACACAAAAAATCCAAACAAAATAGTAAAGCATTGAGTTAAATTTGTACACAGAGAAAATTCAAACCTGTTCGATGTAAATGAAATGAGTTAAAAAGAATATGTAGAAATATCCAAACTATGCTTGAAGATTATTTACTTGAACTTATTATTACCTATGCTAGAGATTCTGGTTGCTGCAATACAGGAAGCCACTCAGAATTGTTAGACTAATCCAAAAACATATGGACTCGGCAGTATATTTACCCCCTCATCTTCTCAGTATCTTTCCAGTTTAGACTTCTGCAAATGTCTTTTTTGCTGTTTCACTCAATTTTTTATTCTTCTAAACTCCTTCACATTTTCCTATACATTGAGCACATTAAGCTACTTTAAGAGAAATGTCCTTAAAACTTCAGAAAGTCCCAGCTACACAAAAGCACAGTTGTCACAGAGACAAGTAGTAAGGTTTTATTACTCACAATTTGTGAAGAAAGTGTAAAGAACTAGAGGGCATAGTAGAAAGTGAACAAACAGAAATAGATAGTACTATCATAAACTGTGATGGCTGCTCCAAGATTAATGCTTTCCATGTTATTATGTAGGCTCACGACATCAGAGGTAGATGTTGGTTGTATGACAGTAGACACTGATCCTTCCCACCAATATTCCATTACATTTTATTGCCATGTGACAGATGACAGCAGAAGGGCAGTCTGACAAAATGGCATCTGACGTGGAAGTGCATATGAAGCTGTGTCATTGATTTCCTCCACGCAGAAAAAATGGGACTCATTGATATTCAACAATGCTTGCTGAATATTTACGGAGACCAAAAAATGAATGTTAGCACAATGGGGCAGTAGGTGCATTTCAGCAGTGGCAACAGCAATATGAAAGATAAGGCACATTTCAGACAGATATGAACGCTTGTCATATCACAGAATGAAGAATGTCTCTATCAGCTCACCCATGCTAATTAGTGCATTATGATCAGGGAACTGTGTACAGAACTGAATATCAGCTTCAGTGTGTTGGGAACGATGGAGGCAATGTTGGAATATCACAAAACCAGGTGGATCCCATGAACGATCACACAGAAAGAGAAAGATCACCTTATGCAAGTTTGCCAGTATTAATTGAACAATTATGAGCCTGAAAGTGATAGTTTCCTAGATCACATCATTACTGATCACCACTACGAGCTGAGTCAAAAACTGTTAACAAAAGATTATCTTTAAATTCTTTCTCCTTGCTATCTGAAACATATCTAGAATATTAAGGTTGCTGAACTGTGAGAAACAAGTGAGTCGAGCTTGTTCAGCCTACACAAGAGGTGGTTTGAGGGGATCTAATAGCAGCAGCACAGTTCTTTAGAAGAAGTTACAGAAAAGATGAAACCGAAGTCTTTACTGAGGTGCATAGCGTAAGATAAAATTCTCATAAATTCTGACAGCAGATATTCTGAACAAGAATAAGGGAAAATATCATTATGTGGATAAATAAGCATGCAACAGGTTACCCAGAGGCAATTTCAGTCCTTGGAGGTTTTCAAGACTTGACTGTACAAAAACCCTGCAAAATTTAGTCTGAATTCAGTAGTGACTGTAGTAGAGTGATCTGACTGTAGTAGAGTAGTGATCTGAGCAACAGGTTGAACCAGATGATCAACAATGATCCATTTGAGACTAAGCAATTATTTGATCATTGAACAAATGAACAAAAGAATGCAGTAATATTACCTTGTCTACTTCACACACAAATTCATAGAACAAATAGTGTGTAAAAAATATAACTACAAGAAACTCCCTTTTTGTCTATCTAGTCCTTTCCAACAGACCGACCTGAAATTCTGTAATTAGTTGGTAAAGTTTCATATGGAAGAAATTTTGTTCTCTTAGCACACCTACTTCTCTTAAAAGTCAAACCCAGATGTTCATTCAACTGGTAATTTGAAATCAGAAAGACTGAAGAGCATAAGAGTTTGGATAAAGGAGGCTTAGTAATTTCTTTTAATCAAACAAGCAAAAAAGGCATAAGAAACTTGCTAAAAGCAAAATAAATTAAAAAGTAGATCTCAATAAACCATTTATGTAAGAATAGAAAGAGAGAAAGAGAGAAGGAAGGAAGGAAGGAGGGAAGGAAGGA
>JACDJE010000597.1:153231-182291 GCA_016647715.1 Pavo muticus | reverse complement strand
AAAAAACTTCTTTTCTTTCTAGTTCCATGACACAACTCATTTTTTGGGAGAACTCTTGCAATGAATTAGATGATGTCTTTTCCAAATCAGTTTCACTGACAAATCATTTTGGTGGGGATAAGCAGACTTTAGGTTTTTGGGCTGAGATTTCTAAACAAGGCACTATTTCTGCACACAATGTGTCTGTCGGTGAAGAAAAGTGGGTGGTGTAAAATTAACACCTTCAGCACACAAGGTAGGCTGCTAATTTCATTCTCAGGATTAACTGTCCCTTAGCAAACAACAACTTGTACGTGGCATAGGAAAACAACAACAACAACAAAAACCTCACAATCAAACATACAACAAACAGTTAAAAAAAAAATTATTTTGACTTTCTTTCCGTTCATACGGCAAAAAAAATCTTCCTAATGGAAGCACTTTGCCACTCCCTTAACTGAAGGCTTGTACAGTTGTAAAAGGAATACTGAAATCTGTGATGAATTAGATAGGCTTCTGAATTTACAGTAGCTAGCACTTCTTGCATTTTAATCTCTGAAATTAATGTAATTCAATTGTAACAAAAAATTGTGTATAAATAACCATTTTACATATAAGAGTTCTCCTACTGCAGACACCTATTGTCCACTGATATATTCTATTATGCTTGAGATTGTTTTGACCAGGAAGAAAGAGCAGTTCTTTCAGTCCATGACCTTTAAAGAATTTATAGATTTATAGTTAAAAAAGAGTGATAAAAATCTTGAAATGTGATCCAGTCATTGTTCCTAAAACTCCATATAGTTGAACATCATCTTGTAAGAAGAAAAAAAAGATAGACAATTTTGTACTTTCTCTATTTCTGCCTATTAGGTGAAAAATTCCAGCAGTGGATTGTCCCCAGTATTTCACCAGCAAATAACACTGGAAAGGATTAAGAAAATGTGGAACAGTAGTGTTTCTTGGAAGCCAATTAATTATATTTCCCCAACTACTTCATCCTTCAATATTTCTCCTTATTAATTAGTTACTCTTTATTTATTAATTAGCTCTATCTGTCCATCACACCATCACATAATCATAGAATCTTTTTAGTTGGAAGGGACCCATAAAGGTCATCTAGTTCAACTTCCCTGCAATGAACAGGAACATCTGCAGCTAGATCAGGTTGCTCAGAGCTTGATCCAGCCTCACCTTGAATGACCTCAAGGGCAGGGCATCCTCCACATCTCTGGACAATCTGTTCCAGCAGCACAGATTACAGGGGCAGAATTACCTCCTTCATTGTGTTGGCCACACTTCTTTTAATGCAGCCCAGAATACAGTTGGCTTTCTGGGCTGCAAGGGCACAATGCTGGCTCACGTTCAGCTTACCATCCACCATTACCCCTAGATCCTTTTAGGCAAGTCTGTGTTCTATCCTTACATCTCCCAGCTTGTATTGGTAGTGGGGGTTGCCATTACACAGGTGAAAGATCTTGCACTTGGGTTTGTTGAACCTCATGATGTTCTTCTGTGCCCACTGCTCAAGTCTGTCTAGGTCTCTCTTGAATGGCATCTAGTCCCTCAAGCATGTTGACCACACTACACAGCTTGGTGTCATCCACAAAATTACTGAGGGTGCACTCAATCCCACTGTTGATGTCACTGATGAAGATGTTAAAGAGCACTGACCCCAGTACTGACCCCTGAGGGGTACCACTCATCACTGATCTCCATTCACAGTTTGAGCCACTGATCACCACTCTCTGGGTACGCAACCAGTTCCTCGTCCATAGAACAGTCAAATCCGTATCTTTCCAATTTGGAGAAAAGGATGTTACAGAAGACCATGTGAAAAACCTTACTGAAGTCTAGGTAGATGACATCAGTCATGCTTCTGTGTCCACTGACACAGTTAAGCCATCATAAAAAGAGGTGATATATGGGACAACCAGCATAGCTTCACTAAGGACAGGTCCTGCCTGTCCCATATATCACCTCTTTCTCTTCTGTATGTCTTAGAATCTATCTATCTACCTATCTATCTATCTATCTACCTACCTACCTACCTACCTACCTACCTATCTATCTATCCATCTATCTTTTTTCCAGGCAGATAAAAGAGGAAGGGAAGTCTCCTTTTTTTCAGAACCTAAAAGACAGTGATAAATTTCTTTTATCAGCTCCAAAGAAGTGTGCCATATTCTGTCTGTGGAGGGAGGGAAACAATTATATTTACCTAAGCTGTGAGGTTTTATAGGAAATTCAAGTAAGCTTTGGGTTACTTAACAATTTTAAGAGAGGAAAAGAAAGAGAGAAAGAGATCAAAGAGAGACATCTGAAGTCCTGAGTCTGGTGCTGGGCCTACTGATGGGGCTGTTTTGCATGTCCTAGAAAGAAGAAGTTCTGTTGCTACATGCCCTTATAAAAAGTTCCTCTGCAGCTTTCCTGTAGGCTCCCTTTGGATTATTGGAAGGCCACTATAAGGTTTCCTTGGAGCCTTCTGTTTTCCAGGCTGAAGAGCCCTGGCTGTCTCAGCCTGTCCTCACAGGGAGGTCCTCCAGCCCTCTGATCATCTTTGTTGTCCTCCTCTGGACTTGCTCCAGCAACTCCATGTCCTTCTTGAGCTGGGGCTCCAGAACTGGACTCAATACTAAAGTTGTTGTCTCACAAAAACAGAGTAGAAATGCAGAATCACCTCCATCGACCTGCTGGTCACACTTCTCCTGATGCACCCCAGGATACGGTTGGCCTTCTGGGCTGCAAGCGCACATTGCTGGCTCATGTTGAATCTTTCATCAACCAGCATCCCCAAATCCTTCTGCTCAGGGCTGCTCTCAAGTCATTCTCCACCCAACTTGTATCTTTGCTTGGGATTGCAGGACCTTGCACTTCGCCTTGTTGAACTTCATGAGGCTGGCATGGGCCCACCTCTCAAACCTGCCCGGATCCCTTGTCTTGGCCCTAGGTGGCCAAGAAGACCAATGGCATCCTGGCTTGTATCAGGAATGGTGTGGTAAGCAGGACTAGGGAAGTAATCCTGCCCCTGTACTTGGCACTGGTGAGGCCCCACCTTGAGTACTGTGTTCAGTTTTGGGCACCTCACTACAGAAAGGACATTGAGGTGCTGGAGCAGGTCCAAAGAAGGATAATAAGGCTTGTGAAGGGCTTGGAGACTATGATGTCCTACCAGGAGTGACTAAAGGAACTGGTGCTGTTTAGTCTGGGGAAAAGGAGGCTGAAGGGAGACCTTATTGCCCTCTTCAAATACCTGAAAGGTGACTGCACTGAGAGCGGGGTTGGCCTCTTCTCACAGGTGACAGGACGAGGGGAAATGGCCTCAAGTTGTGCCAGGGGAAGCTTAGGTTGGATATCAGGAAAAACTTCTTTACAGAAAGGGCTGTTAAGCACTGGAATAGGCTTCCCAGGGAGGTGGTTGAGTGTCACGGAGTTATCCCTAGATATAAGTCCGTGACCGGGGGGCACAGGCCCTGGGAAAAAAAAGGAAGAGACAAAGGAGCAGAGAGAAAAAATTAAAAAAAAAAAAGGCGCGCTGCGGACCATGCACTGCAGGGAGGAGGGGGGGGGGAAGGGCAGAGAGCTAGTAGAGGGGTTTAACAAAAGGAGCACACTGGCAACGATCTGAGAAGGAACGATAATTTACTAAATTTAACCAAATCAAACAAAATGAGAGAGACAAGAGTATCCAAAATGCGAGTCAAACCACAATAGTGCGAGGGAAGCATGTGTTTTTCTCTGCGGTGGGCTAAGAAGGCTGAGCAGGGGCAAGATGGAGAGGCAGACGCTGGGGTCCTGTCCACCTCACTTCCTCTTTGCGCCAAGTCCTCCAGGATGCCGCCCCTCCCCTCCCATCAGGATACTCCAAATGCCCATAAGAGGCAGTAAACGGAACCAGAACATTAACTCTTTAACTCCCACTGCTTCACATGATGTTCTGATGTGGAATACTAACAACAAAATATCACAAAACCACAACAGAGTCACCATCCCTGAATGTGTTTAAAAACTTTTTGGATGTGGTGCTCAGGGACATGATTTAGTGGTGGGTTGTTAGAGTTAGGGTAGTATAGTTAGATTGTGGTTGGACTTGATGATCTTTAAGGTCTTTTCCAACCTGAGCAATTCTATGATTCTATGATTCTATGATCACATCCCTCTAGCGTGTCAACTGCACTACTCAGCTTGGTGTCGTCTGCAAACTTGCAGAGAATACACAATGCACTCAATCCCACTGTCCATGTTGCCTACAAAGATGTTAAATAGCACCTTTTCCAAAACTGATCCCTGATAAATGTTATGGAAATGCATTCAGTTCTAATGTAAATGTTTCATGACATCTCTTAGTATTTTTTTTTTCTACTTCTGAAGAAGTTAGTACTTAAAAATACATCTTTTATACATCTTTTGTAGAATTTATATGTCATCAGTTGATATACAGTCTGGAGCTGTGACACACAAATGGATGACTCTGACTATTGCATATCATGATTTCTATTGCTGTATGTGTTAATAGCCTGCAGAATATTTGAGGGGGGTAAAAATAAAAAGAAAAGAAAAAAGAAAAAAATCATTTCAAAGCTATTCAAATGAAGCTTAAGTAAAACCTTTTACTACATTAGCCTCAGTTACCTGCCAAAATTGAACAAATCATAGACTCACAGAATCTAGAATCATAGGTTCGGAAGAGACCTTAAAAATCATCTAGTTCCAGTCCTTTGCCACCATCAAGCTGTACAGGGCCCCATCCAACTTGGTCTTGAATGTCTCCAGGGATAGGGCAACCACAGCTTCTCCTAGGGAAGCGGTGTAGTCACTGTCCCTGGAGGCATTTAAGGAAAGGGTAGAAGTAGTACTTAGGGATAGGGCTTAGTGGGCAATATTGGTGGTAGGTGGACGGTTGGACTAGATGATCTTAGAGGTGTTTCCCAACCTTAATGATTCTTTAGGTAACCTGTTCCAGTGTCTCACCACAATCTGAGTAAAAANGTAAAAATGGTTTCTGGTTATACAAACTAAGTTCATTTGTCTTCATTACTTCTTTAGACAACTACTGATATAATTGATAAAAAATATATGAACTGAAATTATTTGCAAGTGTCACCTAAGTACACTTTTATTTGGATACTAGAATGGCACACACTGAACTTCTCTTAAATAATAGTACCAACCTTTCTTTCCTAATAACATTTAAGCTATTTTTCTTTGGAGCTATAGGTTAAAGTTTACTGTCCATTTTCTAGGCCAATAATCAGTCTCTACCACAAAGAGGTAACACATTGGAATTATGAGACATGCAAGAGCAATCAAATAATTGTTATAGTGGGTATGTTTCAGCATCAGATTAAAACAGTTTCTAGCAATATTACTTAAACAAACAGGATTTGCACTTATGAATAAGATATTAAATAGGAGTCACCAGATGGTGCTGTAACACCTAATTTTATAAAGTCCTTTGTCTGATCAAACAACAGTTTCTCTTTTCAGCCACAGAAAAAAACTTCTTTTCTTTCTAGTTCCATGACACAACTCATTTTTTGGGAGAACTCTTGCAATGAATTAGATGATGTCTTTTCCAAATCAGTTTCACTGACAAATCATTTTGGTGGGGATAAGCAGACTTTAGGTTTTTGGGCTGAGATTTCTAAACAAGGCACTATTTCTGCACACAATGTGTCTGTCGGTGAAGAAAAGTGGGTGGTGTAAAATTAACACCTTCAGCACACAAGGTAGGCTGCTAATTTCATTCTCAGGATTAACTGTCCCTTAGCAAACAACAACTTGTACGTGGCATAGGAAAACAACAACAACAACAAAAACCTCACAATCAAACATACAACAAACAGTTAAAAAAAAAATTATTTTGACTTTCTTTCCGTTCATACGGCAAAAAAAATCTTCCTAATGGAAGCACTTTGCCACTCCCTTAACTGAAGGCTTGTACAGTTGTAAAAGGAATACTGAAATCTGTGATGAATTAGATAGGCTTCTGAATTTACAGTAGCTAGCACTTCTTGCATTTTAATCTCTGAAATTAATGTAATTCAATTGTAACAAAAAATTGTGTATAAATAACCATTTTACATATAAGAGTTCTCCTACTGCAGACACCTATTGTCCACTGATATATTCTATTATGCTTGAGATTGTTTTGACCAGGAAGAAAGAGCAGTTCTTTCAGTCCATGACCTTTAAAGAATTTATAGATTTATAGTTAAAAAAGAGTGATAAAAATCTTGAAATGTGATCCAGTCATTGTTCCTAAAACTCCATATAGTTGAACATCATCTTGTAAGAAGAAAAAAAAGATAGACAATTTTGTACTTTCTCTATTTCTGCCTATTAGGTGAAAAATTCCAGCAGTGGATTGTCCCCATTATTTCACCAGCAAATAACACTGGAAAGGATTAAGAAAATGTGGAACAGTAGTGTTTCTTGGAAGCCAATTAATTATATTTCCCCAACTACTTCATCCTTCAATATTTCTCCTTATTAATTAGTTACTCTTTATTTATTAATTAGCTCTATCTGTCCATCACACCATCACATAATCATAGAATCTTTTTAGTTGGAAGGGACCCATAAAGGTCATCTAGTTCAACTTCCCTGCAATGAACAGGAACATCTGCAGCTAGATCAGGTTGCTCAGAGCTTGATCCAGCCTCACCTTGAATGACCTCAAGGGCAGGGCATCCTCCACATCTCTGGACAATCTGTTCCAGCAGCACAGATTACAGGGGCAGAATTACCTCCTTCATTGTGTTGGCCACACTTCTTTTAATGCAGCCCAGAATACAGTTGGCTTTCTGGGCTGCAAGGGCACAATGCTGGCTCACGTTCAGCTTACCATCCACCATTACCCCTAGATCCTTTTAGGCAAGTCTGTGTTCTATCCTTACATCTCCCAGCTTGTATTGGTAGTGGGGGTTGCCATTACACAGGTGAAAGATCTTGCACTTGGGTTTGTTGAACCTCATGATGTTCTTCTGTGCCCACTGCTCAAGTCTGTCTAGGTCTCTCTTGAATGGCATCTAGTCCCTCAAGCATGTTGACCACACTACACAGCTTGGTGTCATCCACAAAATTACTGAGGGTGCACTCAATCCCACTGTTGATGTCACTGATGAAGATGTTAAAGAGCACTGACCCCAGTACTGACCCCTGAGGGGTACCACTCATCACTGATCTCCATTCACAGTTTGAGCCACTGATCACCACTCTCTGGGTACGCAACCAGTTCCTCGTCCATAGAACAGTCAAATCCGTATCTTTCCAATTTGGAGAAAAGGATGTTACAGAAGACCATGTGAAAAACCTTACTGAAGTCTAGGTAGATGACATCAGTCATGCTTCTGTGTCCACTGACACAGTTAAGCCATCATAAAAAGAGGTGATATATGGGACAACCAGCATAGCTTCACTAAGGACAGGTCCTGCCTGTCCCATATATCACCTCTTTCTCTTCTGTATGTCTTAGAATCTATCTATCTACCTATCTATCTATCTATCTACCTACCTACCTACCTACCTACCTACCTATCTATCTATCCATCTATCTTTTTTCCAGGCAGATAAAAGAGGAAGGGAAGTCTCCTTTTTTTCAGAACCTAAAAGACAGTGATAAATTTCTTTTATCAGCTCCAAAGAAGTGTGCCATATTCTGTCTGTGGAGGGAGGGAAACAATTATATTTACCTAAGCTGTGAGGTTTTATAGGAAATTCAAGTAAGCTTTGGGTTACTTAACAATTTTAAGAGAGGAAAAGAAAGAGAGAAAGAGATCAAAGAGAGACATCTGAAGTCCTGAGTCTGGTGCTGGGCCTACTGATGGGGCTGTTTTGCATGTCCTAGAAAGAAGAAGTTCTGTTGCTACATGCCCTTATAAAAAGTTCCTCTGCAGCTTTCCTGTAGGCTCCCTTTGGATTATTGGAAGGCCACTATAAGGTTTCCTTGGAGCCTTCTGTTTTCCAGGCTGAAGAGCCCTGGCTGTCTCAGCCTGTCCTCACAGGGAGGTCCTCCAGCCCTCTGATCATCTTTGTTGTCCTCCTCTGGACTTGCTCCAGCAACTCCATGTCCTTCTTGAGCTGGGGCTCCAGAACTGGACTCAATACTAAAGTTGTTGTCTCACAAAAACAGAGTAGAAATGCAGAATCACCTCCATCGACCTGCTGGTCACACTTCTCCTGATGCACCCCAGGATACGGTTGGCCTTCTGGGCTGCAAGCGCACATTGCTGGCTCATGTTGAATCTTTCATCAACCAGCATCCCCAAATCCTTCTGCTCAGGGCTGCTCTCAAGTCATTCTCCACCCAACTTGTATCTTTGCTTGGGATTGCAGGACCTTGCACTTCGCCTTGTTGAACTTCATGAGGCTGGCATGGGCCCACCTCTCAAACCTGCCCGGATCCCTTGTCTTGGCCCTAGGTGGCCAAGAAGACCAATGGCATCCTGGCTTGTATCAGGAATGGTGTGGTAAGCAGGACTAGGGAAGTAATCCTGCCCCTGTACTTGGCACTGGTGAGGCCCCACCTTGAGTACTGTGTTCAGTTTTGGGCACCTCACTACAGAAAGGACATTGAGGTGCTGGAGCAGGTCCAAAGAAGGATAATAAGGCTTGTGAAGGGCTTGGAGACTATGATGTCCTACCAGGAGTGACTAAAGGAACTGGTGCTGTTTAGTCTGGGGAAAAGGAGGCTGAAGGGAGACCTTATTGCCCTCTTCAAATACCTGAAAGGTGACTGCACTGAGAGCGGGGTTGGCCTCTTCTCACAGGTGACAGGACGAGGGGAAATGGCCTCAAGTTGTGCCAGGGGAAGCTTAGGTTGGATATCAGGAAAAACTTCTTTACAGAAAGGGCTGTTAAGCACTGGAATAGGCTTCCCAGGGAGGTGGTTGAGTGTCACGGAGTTATCCCTAGATATAAGTCTGTGACCGGGGGGCACGGGCCCTGGGAAAAAAAAGGAAGAGACAAAGGAGCAGAGAGAAAAAATTAAANCAGGCTGAGAGAGTTGGATGCTCCCTCTCTGGAGGCATTCAAGGCCAGGCTGGATGGGGCTTTGAGCAACCTGGTCTAGCTGGAGGTGTCCCTGCCTATAGCAGGGGGTTGGAACTGCATGATCTTAAAGGTCCCTTCTGACGCAAACCACTCTATGATTCAGGCCAGTTAGATCAGCTTTCAAACCATCATATATTAACTGCCTTGGACTATAGGGTGTTAGGCATGCAGAGAATATAGTGGAGAGTAAAAACCAATCCTTGATCAAAATAAAAGAAGACTTCTAAATGGCATCAAGATCTCCACTTACAGAATTCTGATAATCTTTCCATTTTTACTTTCAGAATTTAGAGGCTTGAGTATTGCCAAGAGAAAAACATATCCCTTAAGGAAGACAAATTCAAAGCCATGTAGGTAGTCAAACAAGGATTCCACCAAAAACCAGACGCAGATAATTTTGACCACTGCAGATGTTAACAAAGACTTACATTTTTTAAGAATGAAAGTTAAAATAATTCAAACAAAAGTGCATAAAGCTATAATATTTTTGAGAGTTTTTCCTGTTCTAGTGTTTTTAGGCTGCTCTTATTCTTCATATTTTAATGGAAAACCTGGGTTAACTAAAGGAGATATTTAGCATTGAAGCTATATATCTTATTGAAAGATATAAAAGAGGTATCTCGTGAAATATTTTACAGGTTCCTCTCAATTCAATTCAGGTCAGATTTCTGCCTGGAACTTGCTTAAAAGAAAAACTTTCCCATGAATGAAGCTTTTGGA
The DNA here is from genome assembly GCA_016647715.1 of Pavo muticus. Classification (NCBI taxonomy): domain Eukaryota; kingdom Metazoa; phylum Chordata; class Aves; order Galliformes; family Phasianidae; genus Pavo; species Pavo muticus. The sequence continues at coordinate 172,538 of JACDJE010000597.1, read as the reverse complement.
AGCCTACAAGATTATACATGGATAATTTCTCCCAAGCTGCTTTCTGTAGTTGCAGCAATGTGAAGAAGAATGAGTCTGATGGAGAGTCTGTCATCGCAGGTTAGGGGCACAGTGTGGACATTTCAGTACTGAAGAATACTCAGTACCAGCCCTGGTGGGAAGCCACACACGCTTTTTCACACTACACTGCTAACAAAGCACTGCTGGCTCCTCTGCTGGGAATAATACTAGCCAATTGGTAAAGGATCAGTCTTTTGCCAGTCAATTTTTTGCTTTACAAAACCAGTTGTACTGCTCTTTAATTTGTCCTTTTCTGACCCAGCAGAGCCAGCTCTGACACAATGCTTGGCACTAACTGTAGACAGAGCAGCTGTACCATGCATGACCTAAATGGCTCCTAACAAGGAAAACATGGTTGATGACTCACCCATGATTGTGTTTTAATATGGAAATCTCAGAGTTTTATCTTCTGTTTCTGGTAAAGCCAACACCAGCAAAACAGCCTGTGTGCACAGAATCATATCATAGAATCACAGAATGACTTGGGTTGGAATACCATCTAGTTCCAACCCCCCTGCAACCAGCAGGATTTCCACCCACTAGATCAGGCTGCCCAGGACCCCATCCAACCTGACCTTGAAAACTTGCAGTGATAGGGTATCCACAAGTTCTATTCCAGTGTCTCGTCACCCTCTGAAAAAAAAAAATTCCTCCTAACATCTAATCTAAATTTCCACTCTTTTAATTTAAAACCACTCCCCCTTGTCTTATCACTACCTGCTCATGTAAAAAGTTGATCTTCCTCCTGATTATAAGTTCTCTTTAAGTACTGGAAGGTTGTAATGAGGTCTTCCCAGAGCCTTCTCTTCCCCAGGCTGAACAAGCCTGTATCCCTCAACCTTTCTTCATAGGAGAGGTTCTTCAATCCACTGATTATCTTTGTGGTCCTCCTCTGAACACACTCCAACAACTCCACATCCTTCCTGTACTGAGGACCTCAGGCTTGATTGCAGTATTCCAGATGTGGCTTCACAAGGGCAGAGTAGAGTGGGAAAATCACCTCCTTCGCACTGCTGGCCACCTCTCATTTGATGCAGCCCAAGAAACGGTTGATCTTCTGGGCTGCAAATGCATGTTGCTGGCTGATGTCAAGCTTTTCATTCACTAAGACCATCAAGTCCTTCACTGCAGGACTGCTTTCAATGAATTCCTCTCCCAGTCTATATTCATATCTGGGATTGCCTCAACCCAAGTGCAACATTTTGCACTTGGCCTTGTTGAACCTCATTAGGTCCACGTAGGCCCACTTTTCAAGCTTGTACAGTCTCCTTTGGATGATTCCCCTTCACTGGCCTCCACCTGGACATAGAGCCATTGAGCACAACCTTCTGGCTATGATCATCCAACTAATTCCATATCAACCAAATACTTCAGCCTTCATTTTTTTTATTTTTTTTATTTTTTAATTTAGAGATAGGAATGTGGTGTGGCACTATGCCAAAGGTTTTATAGAATTCCAGTTAGATGACATCAGTTATACCAAGTTATACCAATATTGAACACCAAGTAATATTACTGTAGTTAAGCTGAGGTATCTGGGGTATGCCTTAACAATCTCATTGGCTAATTCTTAATTAATACTAATTGGCTGATAATTAATACTAATAATATGCAAACAAAAAATATAGAAAACCTACTGCTCTGGGCACCTGCATTCGGCTTTGTAGATGTAAGGTCTAATACAGTCTAAAATTACCTGCAGATTTTCAGAATTTTACAGAAGTTCTCTACAGTATTAATTATCCTAAGCAGTAATTCTTCTATCTTATAAAACAGCTATTCCCCATTAATGAGTTTGAAGAAGGATGAGACAGTTCTTTATGGTTATCATTTTGGCACTGGATTGCTGCATTTATGGTGACAAGAACAGATGCTTTTTGTTGATCATGAGTAAGGTTTAGTTTCATTAGAACTTGAACACCCACTTATCACATGAGGCATATATGAAAGAACCATCTGTATAATTCTAAAAAACTTGTTAGGGAGATACAAAATTACTAATTTGCACATTTACATCAGTCTATTTTTATATATTTCCTAGTTCATTCTGACCTAAATTTCAGTATATCAGTGCATTTACAATTTTACTAGTCAGGAAATAAAATTTTGGTTAGACACATTTTTTTCCTGAATGAAGTTCTGTACTCTTGTTGTTTAACCCACCAAGTAGCTAACCACCACACAGCTGTTTGCTCTCTCCCTCTCAGTGGGGCAGGGGAGAGAGTAAAAGCAAAAGGTGGGTTGAGGTAAAGATGGCTTAATAAGACAGAAAAGGGAGGAAATAACAATAATGACTAGGATTAAAAAAAAATATACAGAACAAGTGATGCACAAAGAAATTGCTCATCACTCACTGACCAGTCCCAACCAATCTCCAAGCAATGACAGTGCCCACTCTGCCCAATCAGCTTCCCCCAATGTTATAGTTCCTTGTGACATCTTATGGTATGGAATAGCCCTTTGGCAAGTCAGATGTCCTGGTTCAGCCACCTCCTTGCATCCTGAGTACCCCTAGCCTCCACCCTGGTACGGCAGCACAAGAAGTTTAAATATCCTTGACTCTGTGCAGCACTGTTCAGTAACAACAGAAACATCAGTGTATTATCAGCTTTGTTTTTTCTCCTCAATTCAAAAGACAGTATCATAACAATCACTAGGTAGAAAATTAACCTATTCCAGCTGAAATCAGGACATGTACCTTGGAGTTGAAAAATCAATTTTCTATTATCATCAACATTTTATGGTAAATTTCAGGAACTAGTTGGAGGCTTCATCTTATTTTTCACTTTTTCAGTCTAAAATTATCAACATGACATTAATACTATTTTTGGAAATATTCAGGTGCTTCACAGGGTTGGGTATCCCTTTGGGCTGGGAGCTAGGGAACTCCTTACGGGGCCCATCAGGACAGGGCTTGGTAGGGATCAGGGCAAGTGTAGGGTACCAGGGGGTACCAGGACAGATCTCATCTAGGTGTACTGGGCATCTCCCTGAGCACAGGGACAAGCTGAGGCTGGTCTGGGATTTGGGCCTCTGGGTGGGCCTGGCTGAGTGGTACCTGTGTCTGGACAGGGCAGAACTGTGGAGAGCTGCAGACTGGTCCTGCTGACATGGATGGGTCACTCGAGCAGGGTAGAAGAAAATCTTTAGGGTCTTTTGGAACTGTGGACAGCTAACTTTTTATAATTATGCAGGTACCTAAGCACCTAACATGCATATTTGAAAGATTATAGTAACTATCTGGGAAAAAGAGCCAGTTATAGCTATCAAATTCAGTCTAAAGCAAAAGAAAGGTATGAAGGTTTAAGCCAAATAATCTCAACAGGTGTTTGTGTCATTTGAAATACTCTGGGATACTGTTTCTTGTCCATAACTGCAAGATGGCAAAGGTCTCCTGTGAGTCCTTGTATCACATCTGTCAGTATTGTTCAAATCATTTGATTATATCAGGGCATTTGTTTAAGAGAGCCAACCCCTACCTCTACTGTCCATATTGGTTAGATTTCCACTGACTACGTGTAAACATACAGCTCACCTTTAAAGACTTAGGCATCAATTTTGTTTGTTTAAATGTAAGTGCTCAGTGTCATTTAAAATTGCCTATAGTATCTGAGACTTCCATATTGGTAGTTATAATATGGAGAGGGAAACTTTACAATTCTTCAGTTGAAATAGAAACTAAGAAATTCATGTCAGAGCATTTCAAGTAATCACTTTATTTGGCTGCCACTGAGACCTCAGTATAGGTATTGATAATATTTTCTTTATGTGATTCAAGGAAACATTACTGAGACATTAAAATTCCCAGATCTTTTGCTATAACTGCTTTCAAACTATTGTTTCCTAGCCTATATTTGTGCAGGTGATTATTTTTACCTAATTGCAAGACTTTGCAAATAGTCTTAAAAGGCAGCACCTTATTTTACCATGCTGCCTTTCCAGTTTGTTAAGATAAGTTTCACTTCTAATCTTAGCTTTCTATTGCATTGTCCAAGCCATTATTAATAAGTACCATTGGCTGCTAAGCAGAAACCTGATGCAATACAATCTAGCAGAGGACTTTCAATTACACGCCCTTAAGTGTTGTGAGTCATAATGTTGCATTGCTAAAGACTAAAAAACCTTCTTCCAAAAGTGGAATAGATGGTAATGATATAACCGTTTAAAGGCTGATATTTGTAGAAGAGAAAAAATGGGGTTCGTGGCAGTTAACATCCTCAGTGCTGGGTGTGTATACTTAAAAAAAAATAATAAAAATTAAAAATAAAATTGCTTAAGATCTTTGCTATTGCAGGATCCTCAACCTCCCTATATAGAAATCCATGTTACTCTGGATTCAAAAGCTGAATTGCACTCTAAAAGTATTAATTAAAAAATTATTAAACAAAGAAGGTACCAGTAGCTTTATGAGTTAGTGTAAGCAGAGTCTAAACATGACTTGAAACCTATCCATTTCTGAGAACTTAAAGGAAAAAAAATCATAGAATTATCAAGGTTAGAAAAGACATCCAAGATCATCTAGTCCAACCATCTACCTATTACTAATATTTCCCCACTAAATCATGTCTCTGAGCACCACATCTAAACATTTCTTGAATACATCCAGGGATGGTGAGTCAACTACTTCCCTGGGTAGCCCATTTCAGCACCTGATCACTCTTGGAGAATGAATGTTTCCTAATGTCCAATCTGAACCTCCCCTGGCACCATGTGAGGCTATTCCCTCTGGTCCTATAAGTGCAGGGATACTTTCTCCCTGAATCTCAAAAGTTTTCTTCAGTATTACTTCTCAGTTTATTTTCTTGTTCTTACATGACTCTTAAACTCTTCAGAGCTAGTAGAATTTGTGTTGGTCATCTGATTAACACTGACAATTTCAATGAAACTGTTCAGTCTTTTTTGTATTTCTCTTCAGAATGGTACTTTTTTTTTTTTTCTTTTTGTTCTCTTCTTTATTCGCATACAGTTAATGTTTTATCAGTAACAATGCTGGTTGTGTATTATTTCATACTTTAGGCTTCCTGATATTCAACATGTACATGCTACTGCTTAATATCTGTCATCTGCCATTTAGTTTCCATTTTTGGCATATCTCCTTAAGGCAATTTTATCAAAGCACTTGTGATTATATGCAATGATCTCCTTTATCTATTGCTCATTTCCCACACAGATCCGAATTTCCAGTTTGAAATTAGCTGGCAATAAAAACCAATTATTTCATACAATACGAAATAAATGTTATAAAAGTTGGTTACATGTACAGTAATACATATTTTCAAATTGTATTTCTCTATCCAGTATATGTGTCACACATTGATTCAGGACAGCTGAAAATCTTCCTGCCATCCATACATTTGGATCGTTATGAACTGCTATACGGAAAAAAAAACAAAACAAACAAACCAACCAACCATAAACCTTTTCAGGTCATCAGAATGAACTGTTTTGCTTTAGAGATATGTGAAACCATCCCTAGTTTTGTTTGTATGTTTGTTTATTTGTTGTTTTTTGTTTTTTTCCTTATATATGTATTTTTGGTTCTGGTAAGTAATAAAATCATTACCTATTTCTTACTGGCTGGGATTCTGTAGTTGGTAGTATTTATCTCTGTAACAAAAATCATCTCTATTTTACAGGCAAGGAAAGCAAAACAAAGATATCTGTCAAAATTAAGTAACAAACAAACAAACATTCCTTTCAGTAACTGATATTGTCCGGTAATGAACATAATATTGATTTGCTGGATGCAAAATTCATGTGACTTTCAGGGCCGTGTCAGTTCTCTACTCAGTAATAAGAAGGATTCCCATCTAGCCAAAGCCTAATAGTGTAGGATTTTGTAAAAAACAGGGGATATATAGAACTGGGAAAAGTGTAGGTCTGTCAGAAAATTTCTGAAAGGGCCTACATTAAATGTGCAGCTTTTAATTAAATTTTCCAAAGGCTTTAAGTGACTGGCATTCTCATAATAACTAATAAGCTTAAAATCAATTATCCATTTGAACGGGAGGAGAAGTTAACTACTGGGAAACAAACGAGGAAAATCATGTATTATTAAACCTATTCTCACTAAAGTTTGGAGAGAGATAGAAAAATAAAACAAAATAAAATAAAATAAGTAAATGAGATCAATATTAAATTTAAATTAAATTAAATGACATTATGGCATTGAAATTGCATGAATTATGGAGAGCAGCTATAGGCAGTTGCATTGATATAAAAAATATGTATCTGCTATAATAATATTTTAGAAACTGACATAAAATAGTAGTGATTGAGAAAAAAAAAAAACTCGTAATTTGTCTTATATGTATATACATAAATTATTTCTATAACAGTTAGTGACCTACCGGTAGTGACTATACTGAGGTAACTTCATATTTTGATGGCTTATAGGACATGAAATAATAAATACATGTATAATTTTTTGTTTAAATAATAAAAGGCAGCTTCCAGTCAGATAATTTTGAAACATAGTACCTATGTGTCTAGATCAAACTGTGTTTGAACAGTAATAATAATATTTATTTTGGCTTCAAGTAAGAATTGAAATAAGCAGCACTTTGCTGAAGTTACTTGTAACATGGTGTTTCTGTGTTTTGATAATTTCTTCAACAATAAACCACATATATAAAAAGCACCAGGCATCATTCATCAGCAGCTTTTCAGTTCATTAGAATAAAGCAATAATATCCCTCTTCTAATACAAGAGTGTCTGAAGTGGTTTGGAAATCTAGTAGCAGAGTAATGAGTGGAGGAAAGAGGATATAGAGAGTATAATAGAACATTTTCTTGTGTCTAAAATAATAAATAAAATGGTCTAGGGACCATTCTCTGAACTTGAGACAAACAAACACATCATGTCTGTGTCTAGGTTATATTTAGATACCTGACTGTGCACAGAAACAGAGGGGGGCAGGAGGGCAATTTGAGACAACCTGAAACTTAGAATGCTCAAATTCACTGTAAGAGGGAGAAATTATTCAGTGGAAAAAAACAAAAATTAATTATCTCAAAATTAACCACCACAAAGTGGGGTTTTGTAGGGAAAGTGATGGAACACATACAGATGGAATTGATCATTCAGGCATTATCAGGACAAAGCCATTATCTTTCCTTTCAGATCAGGACAAAGATACTAGCAGTAATGCTTCAGCTGGCTGTTCTCTTTATAGTAAGAGAAACTAAGCATCAGATCTGTATGTTTTGGCTAATTCAAAAGTCTCAGTTAAAATGCTGGCTCACTCCCTATTTCCATATAGTCAATCTGGATATCTTTGTAATCCAGAAAATTCCTGTAAATATGATCAGTCAATCTTCCTTTTCTAAGCCTAATGCTTTTTTTTCTACAGTTCTGTACAAAAAGTCTGGGTGCTCAGATGACTCCTAGCATACCACAAAACACCTGCAATCATTGTTGATCTAGATTGGTGAATTAAAAGAATAGTTGTGTGCATGATTAAAGGCTAACACAAATCAACGGATGAAAAAAAAAAAAAAAAACATTTAACCAGTGTCTGTTTCTGAGAGCATATATAAACATTTTAAAATCTAAGGTAATGAAATGTACCATGAAGTGTAATTAAACATAATTTGTTATTTTGAAATATTTCCACTGTTCAGCATCTTTTAAGGAAGTGGGGCCACTGCCATTGCTAATCATTTATATATTCATTTAAATTGGCTTTGAACATTATGTGAGGCTGTGGTTTATTTCTAGTTTTCAGTTTAGCCATAAGCAAAAAAGTGAAAAACTATCAGATAAAGACACAGTCATAGTGATAAATAAACCGTAGGTTAATAAATAAATACTAGTGCGACAAGCTGGAGACTTTTAACTGATGGATTAAAGGACTGTTTACAGCTGGTGATAGTGAAGACAAGGAGAATAGATGCAAAGTACACAATGCAGAAGCCTATAACATATTCTCATTTCACTGTTCTAGCTTATTTCCCTCGAGAAATAAAATACTGGGGATGTTCATGGAAAGATAAGAAGCTCTTGTGTGATGCACTGAGTTGCTTCCAAGTTTCTGAATGAAGAATACTTTTGCTGACTGAAATGTAGTGAACCTCAGTTCTCTCTGCACTAGCAGTACTAGATCTGTTACCAGTACAAAAATGGGATGATGTGCAGCATCACCATCTGTTTTCAGGAATCCTTGCTGCAGAAATAGAGTGATAAGTAAGGACAAAGGTTTCTCAGGTGGCATAAATACTGAAAGAATGATGTCATAAACCCAAATAGTTTATTTAATATGGACTTAAGGTCCAAAATACAGAAAGAGAAAATAACTAAAAAGCCCGAACAAAGCTGTTTCTTAACTCTAAGCTTTGTTTAAATTCCTTTTTTTTCTTCAGGGCTCAGGAGCTTTGCATTGAAGTGACAGAACTTCAGCATGAGGTGAAAAAGGTATTTCCATTTTCTTTTCTCCTTATTTCCTTCTCTCCTCCCTCATACCTTCATACTTCTGTGATGATCAGGGCATACTGTTGGGGAAAAAAGAATAAAAAAAAAAAAAGCAATTTTACCTTAGAATAGTAGAATCATAGAATCACCAATGTTGGAAAAGACATCCAAGACATCTAAGTCCAACTGTCCACCTGAAACCAATATTTTACCACAAAACCACAACCTTTAGAATCATAGAATCACAAGGTTAGAAAGGACCTACAAGATCATCTAGTCCAACCATCCTCCCATTACCATTGCTACCACAAGCTACTAAACCATATCTCGTAGCTCTTCATCCAGACGCCTTCTGAACACCGCCAGGGACAGCGACTCCACCACCTCCCTGGGCAGGCCATTCCAGTGCCTGACCACTCTCTGAGAGAAAAAGTTTTTCCTTATGTCTAAAATAAATCTCCCCTGACACAACTTGTGGCCATTTCCTCGGGTCCTATTTGTTGCCTGGGAGAAGAGGCCTCCTCCTCATCACAACCTCCCTAGAGGAAGTTGTGGAGAGCAGTAAGGTCTCCCCTGAGCCTCCTCTTCTCCAGACTAAACAATCCCAGCTCCCTCAGCCACTCCCCATAAGACTTGTGCTCCAGATCCCTCACCAGTTTTGTTGCCCTTCTCTGGACATGCTCCAGGGCCTCAATGTCTTTCTTGTAGTGAGGGGCCCAAAACTGAACACAATACTCTAGGTGCGGCCTCACTAGTGCTGAGTACAGGGGGATGATTACCTCCCTGCTCCTGCTGGCCACACTATTTCTAATGCAGGCCAGGATGCCGTTGGCCCTCTTGGCCACCTGGGCACACTGTCGGCTCATGTTCAGCCAACATCAACCAACACCCCCAGGTCCTTTTCGTCTTCACTGTCATCTAGCCACTCAGCCCCAAGCCTATAGTGCTGCATGGGATTACTGTGGCCAAATTGCAGGACCCAGCACTTGGCCTTGTTGACCCTCATCCTATTCACCTCAGCCCAGTGGTCCAGCTTATCTAGACCCCTCTGAAGGGCCTCCCTACCCCCAGGCAGATCGACACTGCCTCCACTTGGTGTCATCTGCAAACTTACTGAGTGTACACTCAATCCCTTCATCTAGGTCATCAATAAAGATATTAAACAAGATGGGCCCCAGTACCGACCCCTGGGGGACCCCATTTGAAATGGGTCACCAGCTGGACTTAACTCCATTAACTACTACCCGCTGGGCACGGCCCTCTAGCTAGTTCTTTACCCAGAGAAGAGTATACCTGTTCAGGCCACAGGCAGCCAGTTCTCCCAGGAGAATACTGTGGGAGACTGTGTCAAATGCTTTGCTGAAGACTAGGTAGACAGCATCAATAGCCTTTCCCTCATCTACCAGTCTGGTCGCTGTCTATGATCCAAAGCTCAGCTTTCTATGATCCAAAGCCTAGTTTTAATACACCGTTGTGGCATAATTATACTTTGTGCAGCTGAGAAAATTCCCAGACTTTTAGAATGATTTCTGACACAACTACACAGACTGGGACCCAGGCAAGATAGAAAAGGTGAAACTGGAGAAACTGGCCTAAGTATATCACACAAAAGAAGACATGAATAATCTTATGGGGGGAAATAAATGTATTATAATTTAAAGTTTTCTTGTAACTTTATCTATAATCTGTATCAATCTGTAGAACTACTACAGTTATTTGTTTTTTCTGTTTATCTTGCTTCCTAGTCTTTTCATTTTCTGCTCCAAATACAAGCCACCAGAGAAGGGTAGATATATACCGAGATTTTATTCTACAGTAAATAATTTAAAAAAATAATAAAGATGCAATTGTAAAAACAGATTAAAAACAAAACAAAACTAACAACCCACACTAAAAGCAGGCTACTTATGATAGTTATTATTTCTTACTTTGCCACAAATTTCTGTTGTAAAACTGAAGTAGGAATGGGTTCTGAAGTATTTTACAATGAACTTGAACTGGTGTTTTCTAGACATCTTAATTCCATTAAGTAGACAAAAGTTTTATCAATGTATAAACAGGAGAGCAAAGAGACAATGGAGTGAAAGTAAAATAAACTGTATGATATAGTTCAGCAATCATTTTCATACGAGGAGGAAAGAATAGGTTATCTGATCTTGAACTCCCTTCTCCATTTGTACCATGAAACTCAAACATGTGAACTTAAATTTTATCAATTTTAAATATAATTGTAGAAGTATTTTTAAATGGAGGGATATAGAGAGAAATGGCCATCAGAAATTCAACCCAAAGAGTGTGTCAAATTATCTAAAAATATTCTACCCTCTTTCAAGACCTATTCTAAATAATTTGAGAACAGAGATGACATTTAAAAGCAGAAGGGAAGGTGGGCAGGAAGATCAGAGCTGAAAAGATGAATTTCTTGTGCTGGAGTATAACACCGTCATTTTTCTTAATTATTCTTGACATTTCACCTATTATTCTGTGAGCTCCCTCAGAGCAGAGAGGGGAAAAATGCCAGTTGCTTTTCAGAATAAATTGTGAAGAGATACATTCGGCTTTTATGGCTGGAGTTTGCCCTTTGATATAAAGAATCATATCACCATCTATCTGGTAAAATTAGCTATTATGTTTGCAGATGTGCAACCCTTGGCAGATTATGCAAAATGGCATGTATAGTAGATATCTGTGTAGAAGAAAGCCACTAGAATAAAACTTGTTGCAATGTTAAAAGACAGATACTGAAAATATGATGAACAAAATGGATACCTTACTGCAGAATTAATTCTCTAATAACTTTTATTGAAATGTATAGGGCAAAACAAATAGCATGTACCTGTAAATGTTACTGAAACTCAATATATCCTCTAAAGCCCACGACCACTGTTGTAGAAGAATACCTATGTGTCATAACGAAAGAAACATTAAGGTCCTCTGGAGTGTTGCTGTGAAACAAACATTAGATGTTCTTAGGAAATAATGTGAAAAGGACACAGAGGCTGTGCTAGAAAATCTTCATTTTCCACAGAAATATAGAAAACAAAGCAGAAAATTCAGTCAAACTGCTAGAAGTATAGAATATTATCTTCTAGTAAGGTAATCTTCATTTAACTGTTTTGTTTGTTTGTTTGTTTGTTTCTGTTCTTTAATTTATATGCGTTATAGAATGTAGGAAAGAAATAAATTGGTAGCCCATAGAATTATACCAAGCAAGATAATCACTATTCTTAATAATGAGAGTCCCACCTAATGAGGATTAAACAATTAAAAATACATGCTTATGAATTAATACACAAAAGTCAAAGCATATATTAGAAGTCCATCATCTGTGTTACAATACATTTATCTATATATTTATTTATTTAAGAGACTAATGATTATTTATGGAAGAACAAACTCAGAATCTATTCTATTCACATGAAACTTCTTGAAAATTTGATACATTTGGTGGATAAGCAGATCTTTCTTCAGTCTTTCCATCCATCTTTACTTGTCAGTGTTTTATGGGCTGGTTCAGCCTGGTTCCGTGACTAGGAGGGTGGAGGGATCCGCAGCTCTGAGCCTCTGGAAAAGGGAAACAGGGGACCCCGAATAATTAAAAACAGCGGCAACGATCTGGGGAGCAACAAATTAATTTACTAAATATGGTATCAGAATGCAAGATAACACACTATAATACAATGTAATTAGAATTGAAGCTAATAAATCAAATATAATAAGAGAGTATCTGAAAGCTGAAGGCCTTACACTAATCCTGAGGTGATGTGTGCAGTCAAGACGAACAGCAGGGAGGAGAGCCAAAAAAGGGAAGGTCTCGTGACCTTGCCAGGGGTTATAGCTCCTCTCTGAACACAAAGTCCTCTGGGATATGTAGTTCTTTTTTTCTCTTCCGGACAGGTGCCCGGAACTGAAGCATTAACTCTTTAACTCCCAGTGCACTACATGATGTTATGATTTGGAATACCAATAACCAAAAATCATAAAACCATGACATTACTGAAATTCATAGATGTAAGTTAATGAAACTACATTAGCAGAAGTCTGTAGAATTTCAGTTTTTCTCCTACAATGCATTCTAGGGAGGAATTCTTACATGCTGATCTACTAGGAAAGTACAATTCTTTAGTACTATTTTGTTCCCGTAAATTCTACCCTTCCCTCTCAGTGCTAGGAATTTGGATCTTCACTAATCCTGCCAAACAGATCTGAAAGAGAAAAAAAGCACACTTGTCACTGCCTCCTGAATATTGTTATATTTAGGCAGGGATATTTGAAAACCACTAAGTAATGGGGCTCTTGTCCTTAGTATGCCCAAAACTGGGAGGCAGGAAAAAAAAAAAAAAAAAAAAAAAAGAGGTGAGCTAATTTCATACAAAAGAAGAAACTGAACTGATAAGTAGTCAGCATTATAACCCTTCCCACAGCTGACTGCATTCTGTTCTTTTCTGGAAGGCTGTAATTACGTACTGTGACAGTTAGGCAGACCTTTGAACTTTAAGTAGGGCTATACTCAGGTACTGTTCAGTGTTAATTTGTCAAGTCACAGTATGGATAAAGAGAGTTTTGTGAAGATATTCTGAGACAGCGTTAATCACCAACATTTTGCACACACCATGTATTTTCAAAGTGCATGGAATGCCTTGAATTAACTCTAGGCGTCTGATTTAAGTATACAGCTGAGAATATAGTATAATGGGTGATTCCTGACATATTTTTATTAAATGCCTCCTAAGGAATGGTCTAGAATATTTTTTTGTTATATTTTTGTGTTATCTACCTTGGATTCTAGGGAAAGGTGCTTCAATTTTCCTTGCTGTCAAGAAACTAGTAAAAGTCACTTAAAATAATAAATTTTATATTATTTTGAAGACAGAAATTTTATTGTCAAAGGGTCTATTGGATATTTTTAACAAAATTATGATCACCGTTGTTGCTATTTTAGCAATTCCAGCTCAGTAAAACAGAACATATAGTTAACTGAACTAGATCCCAGGAAAAATATAGAATAAATGCTATCTGTCCAAATTTTTGACTGGGTTGTGGACCAAATAAGCTCTTGGAATTAGAAGAAATTATGATAAAAATTTGATCATTGGTTATTATCAGGGTAAAAGTGACCACTGGTGGAAATTTTTTACCTATAAATACACTGTCTGCCAATATCAGATCAGGTCCCTTTAGCCTGCTGTCTATAAATAGAGAATGGTGAAAAATTTATCACAGATTGGCATGAATGTGCTCTTAAATTCTGACAATTTGTAGCCTAGAGACTTCCTGAACCAGAAACTATTTCTTCATAATTTGCACAATTGTGTTTTGAGATGCTATTAATCTTTAACACATGACCTTGCTGGAAGGAATCTTGTACCTACCACACCCTGTTAGATTACCTTTTTGTGAGTTCTCTTGCAGTGCAAATAATTTTGAAAATGATTGAATAAAATTCAGCCGAGTAATATATATTTTAGGTATCAACTTTCAGATGAAAGGATGAAAGCTGATGAAAGAACAGTTGAAGTACTAGCTCCTCTCCACTGATCTAGTGGTTAACTTAGATATCTACATTGTAGACATAGAATTTGATCTTAAGATTCTAGTCACTCTCTAAATTAGAGGCATTAAAATAATACCCCGAGAAAAGATATTCCAAAGAGTTATTAAACTTCAGATGTTAGAAAGGTATTTAGAGAAAGACTTTCATAGGATCCACAGTATTCCATGTCTTCTGTTTCTGTTTTAATCATCCTGGTTGTTTCTGCTTCTGAAGCAAATGGTCTCTAGGATCCCATGTCAGTTCTTATTAACTGAGTATCACAGCAATTTCTCTCACAGGTTATGAAAATGTGGTATAACTTAATATTTTTATATCTATTTTCTTGCCACAATTAAAGCAAGAGTGATATACTCTGTTTTCAATAAATTTGAAATTTGATCAGTACACACAAAGCTCTTCTATCTTGTTCAGGAATGTGTTGCCTGGAGTTGCCTTCAAACTACAGCATTCTCAATATTTGAAAAAAGGAAGAAAAAAAAGAGAAGATTCCATTTGTTTCATTATACTCTGTTAGACTTAGTTTTTGAGACACAACCGTATCTACGTAGAATAATCACAGGACTGAGAGATAGCAGGTTAATGGCTAACACAGACACAAAAAAGCCAACTTATCAAGTGTGCAGTACTTGATTCCTCTCTCTTCTGTCTGAGCTATTAGTTTATCTAGAATACAAAGAAAAATAAGCCAAAGTGGAATTCTTTGTCATTTTCAAACAAGCTATTTCTTCACTGAAACAGTCACTCCATACTACAGACTGATATCTTCTAAATAGATCAGATTCTGAATGTTTAATACAGAAGGTGTAATTCTTATTTTAGATCCATTGGTGCATATTGCTACTGAGCTTGAAAAATGACCTATTGTGTTTTGACATATATGCATGGGCACACCTATCAGAGATCAGATACCTACACTGGCAGTTTTCCACCAGATTAAACAAGCTGTAAGAACTGAGAAAAAAGAAATGCTGTAATGCTGTATATAGATGTGTACTCTGTGTAACGAGAAAAGTGAGATGATTTCAACAGCTTGCCCTTGATGTTCTTCAACAGAAAATAATCTGACATAAATATTTAACAAAAGCATGATGTGAAAATAATTACTTTTCATTTAATATGGTTTTTATTTTTTATTAATTTTTAAATTATTGGATGCCTACATTTTTTCATAGTGAAACTTTAAAATTTAAGGGAATTTTGCTTCAGGCAAAGCACTGCTTTTTGATTTATTTTCTGCACTTGTCTTGGTTTAACAATATGAACTTTTTCAGATAAATGCAAAACTGTGTTTGACCCCACAGGGAAGAAGTTTTCTTTTTTAAGAAATGTGTACAAAGTACTTAATAAGTTATGCCACTCAGTTTTACTCTATGTATTTTTTTTTTCAGTGACTACAGTTAACTTTCTGAATCCCCAGATGCTAATATTTTAATAAAAACAAGACATTTTCAACAAAATGTCAGTAGTAAAGTGATCAAAGTGCTATGGGAGCAGTTTAGCAACAGTTTGAGCTTTGAATTTCCTATTCGTTTTCCAAAACGTTCACTTAAAAAGCATTTATTGAAGCTGAACTGCCTTTATCAGTCTGATCAGAGCTCCGTAAAGAACATGCATGATTCAACGGACTTTCCAAGCTTTAAAAAAATATTACTTTGATATATGCCTCACAAGTACAGCACAATAGTTTTCATGCTCACGTTTGTTAAGATTTAGTGCAGCCATTAAAGAACAGAAGGGCTCTTTGGTGGCAATTCTCAAACATACCAAATATCCCAAAGCACAACCTTCTACAAATCAGAGATTAAGGTACTGACAAAAACTTCCACTTGATCGCAGTTTCCCCCCTTAAACTTGTATCAGGGGTGACTGTTTTTTTTTTTTTTCAAACAAATCTCTGAGGGAAGTGTTTTTTGTGTTTTTTTTTTTCTTTTTTTTTAACTCTCTAAGAAAAATATCAACTGATAGATTAAAAGTGACATTTTATGTGCCTTGTCCAGAAGTGAGTTGATTTATTAAAAAAAAAAAAAAAAAAAAAAAAAACCAAAAAAAAAAAACTGTATGTGTCTGACCTATACATGAAGTTGGTGACATGTCTCTTGGTAAGTATTGATCACTCAAGACTTTTCTGTTTGCTTATTGCAATGTAGCTAATGATCTCTTTTTATTTTGGCTCTGAATTCTTATCATGGCCCAGCTGCTTTCTCTGGAACGTATTAGATCTTGCTTCTGCTTTGTAAATGTGCTATGGAAATTAAGTTTGCTTTCCTGGGCAAACAGCATTTGTTTTCCATCAGTTCACATTACAAGCTGTTTGCATGCAGATAGATACATTTGGAAGAAGTAGCTGCCATCAATCTCTATGACTTTCTGATACACACCATTTCACCTCTACCCTTTTAAATGGGGGATTGTAAGGGATGGCTGAGCAATCATGCTATTTGCCTTGAGTGATGTAGAACTTTCTTGTTCAGGTCACCTCCACAGTTTGTGATCACTGATGGACAGGCATGAAGGATTGTGTTTTCATTAAGTCCCAGCTTAGGGTCATTCAGATGGCATTCTACTTTTCTGGACCTTCTTCTCTCTAAATATTTGTGTTATAGTTGTTATATGTTGCTCCTCACTTCAGAATAAAGAAATTGATTATATCTTATTTTCTTTATGTACCTAGATTACTTTTCTTTATATACCTAAAATGGAATGAGATATGCTGTTCTCTTCTTGTTATAAATGCTGACAAATCTTGTATCACATTGAGATAAAACAGTATTATGAGAAGAAAAATCTTATACTTCAGGAAATTTCTATGTATTTCATCTGAGTAATTGGATGATCTTTAACAGGGGATTAAGATCTTGTCTCATTCAGAACTGGGAAGATAACCACTTTAGGATACTATATGATGGATTTTCTTAAGTTCCATTTATTCCACCCAAGTAATTTGCAATGCAGTGGTTCATTTTACATAGATTTTAAGGGTAATGAACTGAACAAAGATATTTCAGGCATCTAGTCAGCATTAATTATGCACAGGTGTCTGCAGCAGATCTTTCAACTAAATCTTGGGATCTGCAGGTGCCTTTAAATATCTGTTTAAGCCAAAATAGGGAAAAATGTATCAGCTGTTGATTTAAAATTCATCAATCATTATAATTGTCTTTACTATGGTAACACTCTGCAGCATCAGGCTGTAATACGATCTCATTTGTCAGATCTCTAATCTACAGTAAGAACAGAGTGAAATCTATATGCTCAGTCTAAAACATATGATTCTAAAAATTCTTCTAACTCTCTGCTTGTGTATGCATTCCTCTCTTTATTTAAAATTTCTTAAACCTTTAGTTATTTTTTCTGCATGCCTAGAAGTGTGCCAGTTTTATTACAGTTGAGCATTTCAGACCTTACTTTTTAATTAAGCTCACTAAAAAATATAATCTTCCAAAATATTACTGTTTGATATGAAAATACTTTTCCACTATTTTCTTAACTTAATGACAAATTTGACAGAAAACACTTTTCATTAAACTCAGATATAAGAATTTGCATTCTCTTATTCTGTAAAAATGATGTAGAGCGCTGCCCAAATGAATGAAGAGGCAAATATATTTCTCTCTTCCACCTAAAAGTATTCAAATCCTCATTCCATATGAGAATAGGCTAACCATCAGGCTGACTATATCTGTTTTATCCGATTATGAATTTGTTGGGAATTCCTACTGGGAATGGAACAGTCTTCAATTGTGATTGCTGATCTAAGTAAGTATTTTACTTGGACAAATTAAAGAAATTTACTTGCATACACAATAACCAAATGCTTGAACATTTCTTGAACAGGTACCATAGTTCATATCTCTTCTGTTTCAGGTCACATCCTAGTCATTCCAACACATTATGTTCCTGCTTTCATTCTTGCATTCCTTTTTGCAAAGATGCATAACTTCAGCAGAAGAGTTGGAAGATACTAATGATAGAGTGAAGCCTGAACAGTGTGACTATTGGGTGAAAAGTAGATTACCTCCCTTGCTTTTGGGAATGATTTCAAAGAAAGCACAAGCGACTAAAGCAATCTACTGAGGAATTCTCTTCCTTCAGCAAGTGTTTTGGAATCTCTCAAAGGCTTTAGCAGCTGAGCATTGAGCTGTTCAAGCCTGAAAAGAAATGTAAGTCTCTAATTTTTGGGTTGTATCTATACTAGAAATCTAAGCAGTGCTAGGGACTTTTCATACATTCTACTTGGGTGATTGCTCTCAAAAAGCTTGACTCAGTTCCTTTCAACCTTTTATCACAATGTGCTGCCCAAAAATCATACCTAAAGCAATGTCTGAAGAAATATTTCTAGTCAAAAGTCTATGCAAGGGAGCATGTGAATTAGATAACGAGGCACAAGGGTAATTCTGATGAATTTACTAACATAACTCTGTCAACTTGATGATCTAGTTAAGCACAAGTGTTGATAGAAAAGTATTCCAGTAGTTGCCTCATCCATAATTCTCCCTCTTGATCATTTTCTATGTCTGTTTCAAGCCTTGCTGAACTCACATTTCAGCTCTTTGCGATTGGGGAAACTAACAAGCCTTTATCACCTACTTGGCTACACTTTATCATACCTTGTAGAACTCAGTATATCGGTAATTTCTGTCCTTCTGATAAATACAGTTGCAATTAACCTCTAGTTTTCAGAATCCTTTGACAACGATGGACAAACAGATGACATTCACACACAAATTTTAAAGATGCAATCCCAGTTTTACTAGGAAAAAATGACAAAATTAAATTAAAATCTTGCCCAAATCAAGGTTCTTTTTTAAGGAGTAATTCTGTTTTCTCTTTAGATCTTCATATAAAACTGCATGCTAACTGACTCTGACATCTGGCTATTGCTTTCTTGATGAATTCTGGCTCCTGCTGTCTTCCAGTTGAATTGAAATTTGATCTGTTGGCACCTGAAAACCCTGACTCTAAAAATGCTGATAAAGAGCATTCTATCTTAGCAGTAGGAAAGAGAAAAAGTGAAGGAGCTTGGAATTATTTTGACTAGAAAGAAAACTATCAAATTAAAGTTTTAACTGATTCCTCATTGAAGAAATATAGATTGCACCTGGCAATTTCAAGAAATATGTTTGGAAACCTAATTTACAGAGTATTTTAATACTACAGTATTAAAGTCCAAGATATTACACAATGTTTCTAATAGAAGCAAAACAAATAATAAAAAATTAGACTTGGAGAGGACTGAAAATGAAAAACAGAACTTTAGACTTAATTCTTATGATCAAGACAATT
>JACDJE010000597.1:138766-151794 GCA_016647715.1 Pavo muticus | reverse complement strand
CACCTTTTACCAATGTTACTTTTTGTTTAGCCTGCTGTATTTCTAAATATCTGTAAATGTAGTAAGATATGTAATGGATATACTCACTCATACAAGTTGAGGCTTCAGACCATTCATTCTAGTAGTTGTAGGAAACCCACTTATATAATAAAACTAATTTTTTTTCATTCAATTTCTGTAGGTGTCCAGTTGCTACAGTTACCTTTTTAAAAACAAATGGGTAACTTTGCTTTTCACTAGCTGAACATAATACTGTGACGTGTAGGCTGTTTTTAATATCTTACTGTTTCGCAATAGCCTATGTTTACCAGTAAGCTTATTCCTACCATATACAAATGAGTTGAGTCAGAGGTATTATTCAACTCATAAAACTCATTTAATTGATCACAAGTTTTCCTTTTACTTATGTGCAGAAAAGCATATGAAGCGCATAAGTTCAGCCATTTGTGAGAAATTGTAGCATGAACCCTACAGTGTTCATGTGCTATACTTTCTACAATAACAGGATGTGCTATGGTTTTTCTGCTAAGGTCTGAAATTAATCCTTATAATAGATGCAATAAAGCTGAGATTGCATATGTACTTCATATTTCAGTAAACGTGAAGTAATATTTTGCCAGGAGACCAATATTTGAAGTAAATACTTAACCCTCCTAATACACTGTGTTATTCATGTCCTCAAATGTCAGTATTTCCTCAGTAGATTAATAAGACAAAGTAGTCTGGTTTAACTTTAGCTTATGTCGTACCAAATCTGGATAGTCTTATCTCTAATAATGTTTCATGGAAAATAGTTATAATATTTTTGATAGCTCATGATCATTTATGACACAAAGACATAAATTATATCTTTTCTATTTAACATTTTGAATGTATTATTGTGTTGTGTGAAGTTAGTGTACAAGTATGTATAAGTAAGTTAAACCTCATTTTAGTGGAGCAGAATTATTGCACAACACTTCAGGTCATAACTTGTGTTAGCAGTCTTAATTACAGTATACATTGCACCTCACACAAGGATACATGCATAGAAAACTCTTACTAGAAGTATCTCTAATTTTTCTTAGTAGTAAAGACAAAATAATTCAGTATACTAAAGTTGGACTCTAAGAAACATGAAAAAGGGGATAAAGGGATGTAGAATTTTTTATCACTAAGTTACCTTAGCTAACNTTTTTTTTTAATTCTAAAATTACATAAACACAGATTTGTGTTTTCTTGATTGTGTACATGGAGGAAGCTGTTAGAGTCGGTGTTCTCAGATGTATGACACACGTACTCAGAAAACATGTAGCAATTTCCAAATTTATACAGACACTGCATTTCTGATTGAAACATAGGTGATGATGGTTCATTTCCGTGGTTCTTCCTGAAAGTTAGGAGTTCAGATTTTAACTTCCCACTTCCACTCAAAAAGTCTTAACCTAGAAGCTATTTACTTCTGCTGTAGAAAAGCACTGCCTACCTCTGTTACTGAAGTCATGTTTAAATTCAGAAGACTTGATGAGTAAGAAAGACATACACAGGTTACTTTGTAAGTAATTCCTCCTATTTGTTTCCATGGAAACTGCAGCAGATAGAAAGAGCACAACAACACTATTTGATAGAGCAAATTTTCAGCTTCAAAATAGTATTTATCAAAGTAACCACCATCATTAGCTGTGCATTTTCACCAGGAATGAACAAGAACCACGCTCATAAAAACCTGCGCCAGAGGAAGTGACCAACTGTCACTGTTGCCACTGCTGAAACATACCACCCACCGCCTCACTGTGCTCACATCAACTGTTTGGTCTCCATAAACATTCAGCAAATGTCAATGGATGCCATTTTTTCTACATGCAGGAATTCAATTCCACGCCTTTGCTTCATACGCACTTCCGCGTCAGGCACCATTTGGTCAGACTGCCCCTCTGCTACCATCTGTCACACAGCAAAAAATGTAATGGAACATTGGCAGGGAGGTTCAGTGTTTACTGCTGTACCATTCATATCTGTCTCTGTCATGAGCGACCAACATAATAAAATAAGAGGCATTACTTTCAGAGCTGCTCTTGTAGTATTTAAAGTGAGAGATACAAATCTGATGACCGACAAAAGTCCATGATAATACTTCCCTTTCTTCTCTAATGGTTTATTTAGGAACATTATTTCATCTTCTTCAAGTAGGAATATAGAACTGTGTCCCTCCCAGCAAAATATTTTCAAAGTTATGAGTACAATTTGCACCATTAAACATGTTATTTAACTTCTATTTTTTTAAAGAATGGTCCCTAATTGCCCCCTCTGTGAAGGCTTTAACTATTTTATTTCATAAAAGGAGTGAAATAAGGCATGAAAGTATGTTTCAAGGCACATGTCACTTAATATTTTCTATTGTACACAGCAGAGCGCTCCTTAGATGCATCATATTCTGAGATATCTTTTTCTATGTTTATATTAATTAATTAATCAAATAGTTCCAGAGAATATTCATATGCTTTGGAACTTCAGTGTCTATTTTTTTTTTCATATATAACAATCCTTGACAGTTTGACTTGGGTTATTTAGGACTCTACCATATGATTCCTGAGTATGGTGCAGAACTTGTCACATGCTACGGACATTCTCATTTGTCATTTTGAGTCTGCTTACCTGTTATTGACAATGAAAAAAATTAATGGTATGGTCACATGCACAATTCCTGTCAACCTCTGTGACAGATATTGTTTCTGGACATGTTTTATTTACTAGTATAGATGAAGGTTAAAGCTGCTGTTATACCATGTAGAACATACAGGTTTTTATTCCCATTGTCTTACCTGTCAGACCTCTGGAAAAATCTTTACCAGTGATCTTCTCTGGATCCGATCCTAATTTGCCTAAATTTACCCAAGATGCCTATTTTCGGAAGAAATAAATGAAGACAGATTTGGCTGACGTGATAATCTACTTTTAATAAGATTTTTTTCTGTCTCTGTTTTGTAGTGAAAGGTATGAAGAAGAAGGAAGATTAGAGTTAGTGGATGAGAAGTGAAAAATTGTTTCATATTGAAGAGACCAGTACAGAAATTAACTGCGTAAGTTGTCTGAATTGAACAAAGAAAGCATTCAAAAAACCTTCCGAACAGATGAAGGTTCAGTGCCAGTTTAAGAAAAAAAATAAATAAGACATGAGGTAATTCTATGGATAATATGTAGAAACTGTACATGTATTTGACAAGAACAAGATGAGAAGTTTTGAGGACAGCAAGTTACAAAGTTGGATATCCACAAGTTCATGCATTTAACTTTGATACTTTTAAAAAGATGGACAAAGGGAGGTGGAGAAATTGTACAGAGGAGGATAAAGCTGTCAAGACAAAAGATAACAAATATATGCACCAGAGTAATGTCTGGAAGCACAGAAGAAGGGAAAGATTTTGCAAAGAAGAATGAATGGCAAGAGTCTGACAGATATAGCTGGATACTGCAAGTATTTCAATGGCTATTATTGGAGCTCAAATATACAAGAGCTAATATCCGTGTGTTTTCCTTGAGACAAAAGTCTTTCATGCGTGGCTGTGGTGTCAGTTCTATCAGCCTCTCTCAGTGTATGTCAATCAACTACTCAGCAAATGTAAATTTATCATTCTGAAAGAAAAGCATTGGATTTTAAATCTTTCTTTCTTACATATGTACACACCAGACAGATATATAGACATAATGGAAAGCACTTTTACCACAGAATTAATTTTTCTTGACATATGATTTTTATTTATTTATTTATTTATTTATTTATTTATTTATTTTAATTAGAAAGAAAGAAGTCTAAATGAAATTTTGGCCAGTCTACAAATCAGATTACTCAGTTTGTCTTGACTTGGATGGCAGGTTGGCCATGAGCCAGTAGTGTGCCCTGGTGCCCAAGAATGCCTATGGCATCCTGGGGTGTATTAAAAAGTGCATGACTAGCAGGCCAAGCAAGTTGATCATCTGCCTCTACTCTGCCCTTGTGAGTCCTCACCTGGAGTTTTGTGTCCAGTTCTGGGCTCCCCGGTAAAAAAATACAGGGCTCTCCTGGAGAGAGTCCAGTGGAGGGCCACAGAGATTATAAGATGTGCTGGAGCACCTCTCCTATGAAGAAAGGTTGAGGGAAATGGGATTGTTTAGTTTGGAGAAGAGAAGGCTCCAGGGAGACCTCATTGTGGCCTTCCTGTACTTGAAGGGAGCGTATAAATAGGAGGGGGTACAACTGTCTACATGGGTGGATAGTGAGAGGACAAGGGGGGATGATTTTAAACTAAGACAGGGAAGGTTTAGGTTAGATATTAGGAGGAAGTTTTTCACACAGAGGGTGGTGATGCACTGGAACAGGTTCCTCAGAGAGGTTGAGGATGCCCCATCCCTGGAGACATTGAAGGCCAGGCTGGATGTGTCTCTGGGCAGCCTGGTCTAGTGGTTGGCAAATCTGTCCATGGCAGAGGGGTTGAAACTAGATGATCTTTGAGGTCCTTTTCAACCCAGGCCATTCTATGATTCTATGATTCTATGACTATGATTCTATGATTCTGTGAAATTGTGAAAATCTGAATTCTGTGAAATTCTGTGAAATCTGTATTCTGTAAAGAGCCTGGAGCACCTCTCCTACAAGGAAAGGCTGGTGGCCTGGGTCTGTTCAGCCTTGAGAAAAGAAGATTCAAAGGGATCTGATTAATATTTATAAATATCTAAGGTGTGGGAAGCAAAGGGACGAGGCCAGACGCTTTTCAGTGTTGTGTAGTGATAGGACAAGGGGAAATGGCCACAGACTGGAGCATAGGAAGTTCTGCACAAATGTGCATAAGAACTTAAAGGTGACAGAGCACTGGAACAGGCTGCTCAGAGAGGTTGTGGAGTCTCCTTCTCTGGAGACTTTCAAGACCTGCCTGGATGCCCACCCATGCAAATTGGTCTACGGAGTCTGCTTTGCAGGGGGGCTGGACTCAACGATCTCTGGAGATCCCTTCCAGCCCCTACAATTCTGTGATTCTGTGATTCTGTGACTTATCGTAGAATCACTAAATCGTAGAATGGTTTAAACTGGGTGGGACCTTAAAGCCTTGAGCTGGATTGCCAACCGCTAGGTCTATTAGAATATATTATTTAAGGGAGAAAAGGAAAACATAAGAAGGTACGTAAGCAGGACAATACAAAACTCCTTACTGTTGTCCCTTTTTAAGTCAGGTGGTTTTTTTTGTTGTTGTTTTTGTTTTTGTTTTTGTTTGTTAGTACTTTTCTGTATTAGTGTCTGCTGACATTATGGTGATAGTGCCCACTTTGTTCTTAATGACAATAACTCATTCCTCCTTGTTCTGCTACACAAGTACTGTGTTCAGTTTTGAGCCCTTCAGTACAAGAAAGGCATCGAGGCCCTGGAGCGTATTCAGAGAAGGGCAACAAAGCTGGTGAGGGGTCTGGAGCACAGATGAAGATTGGCTGAGGAAGCTGGGATTGTTTAGTATGAAGAAGAGGAGGCTCAGGGGTGACTTTATTGCTCTCTACAACTACCTGAAAGGAGACTGTGGTGAGGTGGCGGTTGGTCACTTCTCCTATGTAACTAGTAATAGGAATAGACAGAATGGCCTCAAGTTGAACCAGGGGACATTCAGGTTGAACATTAGGAAATACTTCTCCTGAGAGTGTTCAGGTCCTGGAATGGACTGCCCAGGGAGGTGGTGGTGTCAACGTCCCCGGAGGTGTTCAAGAAACATTTAAATGTTGTACTAAAGGACATGATTTAGGGAGAAATATTGGTGATAGGTGAAAGGTTGGACTGGATGATCTTAGACGTCTTTTCCAACCATGGTGTCATGGTTTTATGATTTTTTTGTTAACGGTATTCCACATCATAACATCATGTAGTGCACTGGGAGTTAAAGAGTTAATGCTTCAGTTCCATGGATCATCAATAGTTCCTGATACCTGGTTCTTAGAAGAGAAGAACTACATACTTCAGAGGACTTTGCATTGCTCTGTTTCCATTTTCCATTCAAAGGGAAAGATAAAAAATGTCCACAGGTCACAAGACCCCATTCTCTTCTCCCTTTCTGCTTGGCAGCACATGTGCTCCCTAGATATCTCACTTTCAGCATTAGAGTAAGGTCTTTGGTTTGGTTTTTTTTTTTTTGTTTTTTTTTTTTTTGGACACTCTCTCTCATTTTAATTGATTTATTAACTTCAATTCCAATTGTATTGTATTGTATTATATTGTGTTAACTTGCATTCCAATATCTTTTTTAGTAAATTAGCTTTCCTCCTCAGATCGTTGCCACTGTTTTTAGACCCATCTGCATACACTTTCCCCTTTTTCCCCTTTCCCCTTTCCTGGGGCATGGGTCCATGGGTCCCCCCACCCCCACTAGTCATGGAACTGTGCCAAACCAGCCCATATACTGTTGACGTGGAGATTCTATGATTCTATTATTCTAATAAACTCTTACTACGAATTCATGAAGCACTGCAAATGAACAGTTTTGTAACATAGAAGAGATTCATAAACAGACTCTGTCAGTTTACAGAAACATCTTAATCTTGCTATCTTTTATAAATCATTTTCCAACAGTCTCATGCTGTTTTCTTCTTTTTGGGGGGAGGGTTGTTAAAGGCTTTTGTACCTTGCTACTGAAAGATATTGCTATTCCCAGTATTAAGAATTAATATGTGAAAACAAATAAGCTGCAGACTGCCATCAGAACATTTCACGTCTCCTTTCTTTCCATTAGATGTCAACAGAGTGCTCATCTTTTTTGGGTTCCGCTACTGCCTAGCTTTGCTGTAACCGTTAGCCACAAAGCTTGTATCCCCCTATATTCCTGAACAACTATCACAAAGAGTACAAGGAATAATAGGTCAGTCACTTAGGAAAATAATGATTTTTGTTTACCAAATCAAGAATAGGCTCTGTGGGTGCTGAATTGAAATAAAATTTCTTTTAAGCAGGGCCCTGAGAAATCAATTGTAACCAGCAGTTAATGACCAGTTTGTGAACAGCTTGAGGGAATGCCAAGGGCAGTTTTAACTTCAGCAAATTTTTGTTAACTATGCTAATGAATTATATTGAAGGGATTATTTCTATTACAAACTCTAATCAATCAGGTTTACCACTGTGTCTAAGAAAAAGTTTGCAAACTACAGTACTTTATGGATGCAGCCCAGCATTACTAATTTTAATTAATATGATAATCTGAGTATTCCATGATGCTGAATTCTACTTTCAGTTCCCAGGGAAATATATGCATGCACAGTACACATAGTAATTCACAATAAAACGTGGTCATATGAATTAATAGGAGCATCAGCTGAAGCATCAGAAAGCTTGTCATGGTTTATAGGAGGACAATACAGAGAAAGAGTATTATCTGTGACTGGATTTACTGTTGTATTCTTGGTTCATGCAAACTTATAAATTTGAGTAATTCATAGTTGTTTTCTTGAATCAGTTCTGAATATGTAACTCCTTTTTATACAGTGCTTTGCTGAATGCTGCATCTCCTGTTCTCAAGTGCAGTATTTCTCTCCCAGTCTGAGGTGAGGCACTGGCTAGTTCATCCCATTAGGGAGATTTGTGAACTGTTGCTGTAGCAACTGGCTTGGCTGCATGGTTTCTGAGGAAAGAAAATGTAGCCTTTTTTTTTTTTTTTTTTTTTTAACATTAAAGGTAGGCCTTAACAAAAGGCTATCCTATTACAGGTGGTTTTCAGTATCAATATCTGTGTGTGAGAAATAACGGACAGTTGCCTAGAAGTACCAATGGAGTAAGTATAGGTTTACATAATGAAACAAATTTTCTAGTAGGATTGACATGTTTTTTGCTCTTAAATGGATCTTATTCACCCTTGTTGGATTTATGTTACTAATGCACATTTCCAGTGTTGCAATGCAGAAGAAAAATGGATGCATTCTAGAGGAAAATCAGTGTAGTATACCAAGCCCTACACATACCATGGAAGTGAGCTGATCTTCATTTTTTGTGCACCCTCTCATTCTGATAGCAAATGCATTTAATATGTAGCTTTTGCTAGTGGCTCTGAAACTAAACAGTGGTTCTGAAGCTATGCAGAGGAGCATAAGAAGCAGTAAAGTCCTTGACTTTATGTAAATGCTGCTGGCAATAGCTAAAACACTACTATGAAAATAATGTTATCAACAGTGTTTTCATCACAAATCCAAAACATAGCACCACATGAGCTACTTTGAGGACAGTTAACTCTACTCAAGTCAAAAGCAATACAAGACCACATCTACAGAACAAAATGTGTGTGGTTTTTGGGGTTGTATTTCTTCAATGTGACTTCTAGGACAGCTATTACTTGCCCAGGAATGTTACACAAGGGCATATTTGAGTGCAGAACATTTAGGACATTGTTGAAAGACTGTGTAGAACAGAAGAAACCATCTCTATGGAGATATCTGTAGTGCCTTTTAAGAACAATTCCTAGGGTAATCAGTGCCTTAAGCTGTCCCTGATTATGCTCCTTGAGAAACTGAGATGGAGTATTCATAAATGAGAGACTTAAAACTTATTTAACTCAAGTAATACATCTTTGATATTGCTATTTGACTTCTTTATTTAGCAATATAGATGTAGCCATGTTCAATCTGGCCTTGAACATGTTCCCAGTTGTAATGATTATACGGCTTATTTCTGGTTTAAAATTAGTATGAGTGATATGGATTAAAACTGAAAGGTTAATAAAGAGTGGAAAACAATAACATGATTATTACGCTGAAGTTTGTGACGCTTTTCCTAACTGTATTTTAGACCAAAATTCATATTAAAGTGAAGTAATCAGTACTGGCACATAAAACCTCCTACTACTTATAGTATTTTTATACATTATAAAGAGGATGGGACAATTCAGATCAGAATTAATCTTGGTAAATACGTGCTTACAAATCATCATACAAACCTTAAATGAGCAATGGTAACTAAGTCCCAAATATGTGAGTGTGTAAGATGGTAATATATATTTTTTATCTGACAGATAAAAAATAAAAAATTTTTCTTAGCAGAAAAAAAACAAAAAAACAAAAAACAAAAAACATGAGTTATGGCTGTGGCTCATAAACTGTGAAGAGTCTGCATTACTGGATTATGAAATAAACACTGAAGAGATGTTAAATGGTTTAGAGCAGAATAAAGAAAAAAAAAAAGAAGTAACAAGATTTGTGTTAGTCACGAGGCGCACAAAACTGTATCTTTTAAAATGGTTATTCATTGTTATTTTTTCCCATCCAGCTGTATACTTCTTCATACTTTCTGAATGCATTTAATTATTATGATATCTGGTAGATATCTTCTCAGTCTCTTCTATCATAAAAACCTACTGAAACTACTCTTTTACCATTTGTATTTCTCTATTTCACCTTCCTTTATCCCTGTTTAGGTCAACATTCTACTATCTTTCTGGAATATTTCTAAATTCTCATAGGGTTAAACATATTTTCTTGATTTATTTTTCCTTTCAAATGTTTTAAATGTTTGAAGAATAATTAGGAGGTTGTAGGAAGCAGGTCTTTCTAAAGAAGTTTAGAATATGAATGTTAAACAAAAGTTAGTATTTATAACCTAGGATAGATTTTGGCCATGATTTTTTTAATCTTATGGTTCAACATAGCTCTTACACATAAGGTACTTATCCATAATCCAGCCAGTTTACTTTTCCCAACACACTGAGAAGTAACAGGAATAGAAATGACTGTTAAAATAAGTCAATGAACAAGATCTTGAAAATACAGTTTTATAAAGAAATGTGATTTATCATAGTAGATTATGCACTTACATTAAATTGTAGGTCATATATTATGTAAAGTATTGGTACAAATTTTGAATTAATGCACAAATTGAGCTTAATATTATCATGGTTTTATGATTTTTGTTATCAGTATTCCTCATCATAACATCAGGTAGAGCACTGGGAGTTAAGGAGTTAATGCTCCAGTTCTGTGGATTGTCGATAGTTCCAGGTATACCTGTCAAAGAAGAGAAGAGCTACATATCCCAGAGGACTGTTCACTGATCTGTTTCCATTTTCCGTTCAGAGGGAAAGACAAAACTGTTTGCAGGTCATGAGATGTCCCTTTTCCCTTTCTGCTCATCTGTGATGTGTGTTCCGTAGCTGTTTTGCCTTCAGCATTAGAGTAAGGCCTTTGTTTTATTGGACACACTCTCTCTCTCTTTATTTGATTTATTAGCCTCAATTCCAATTACACTGTATTATATTGTGTTATCTTGCATTCTGATATCTTTTCCAGTAAATTAGCTTTCGTCCTCAGACTGTTGCTGTTGTTTAGTTTTTAGGCCCATCTCCATACCCTTTCCCCTTTTCTCCTTTTCCCCTTTTCCCCTTTACAGAGGTGTGGGTCCATGGGTCCCCCCGCCCCATTGGTCACGGAACTGGGACAAACCAACCCGTAAACAAACAGTTGACAAATATAAATTTAAATAAGCCAAATTTTCTATGCATTTGAATTGGAGTAAATATGAGCTATGTCATTCTACTAATTCTATTCCAGCAAATATTTAAGTAGAATGAAAGCGGTGTTTTCCCTATTAATATAATATCCCATCAAAAATATATAATAAAATATTTAATAAGATAATAAATATATTTAATTTATTTGTAATTTGAAAAAGTACTACAATGATACTGCTCTGGAAGGTAAAGTTGTATTTCTTTAGACTTCAGGTAACATATCATAAGGTATAATAAGGTATATATTAGGTAATTAATATAATAATTAATATATTCTGTATAATTGCAATAGTATATACAGAGTTAAAAGTCATAGCTTGATGAAATGTTCTGGTCTAGAAAAAAAGTTAAATTAAGAGTAAAAAAGTAGGTTATTTCTTAATATTATAGAATTCTTACAGTCATCTTTAACAAAACATTTCCGTGTAAAATCACAGGCATGTTCACAATACTTACTCTTGTGTAAAGAATATCATTTTGTTCACGATTCAAAAGGATTTGAAATATTACCTCTTGTCACAAAATTGTGTAATGTGTTTGTTTGTTTCATTGTATATTTTTTTCCCTTTAATGAATTTTACTAGCTTTCAGTTAGTTTAAATTAAATGCAGTATACAGAATATAGTTAAAATATATCAGTTTCTGTTGTAAAATAGTCAAAAGAATTATTTTTGTGTATATTTCAATAAAACAGTTTTTTTATTATTATTATTATCCCTTCAATTAAAAAGTCCTTTGATAGACTTATCTTGCCACTTATTTGTCATCTACAGTCTTTAACTCCCTATTTTAAGTATAAGGCATAAATTTTAGAGCTAAGATTTCTGGAAAACTCCTTTGTGTAGACAGCCTTACTGTAGACCATTCAGGAAAAAAAGTGACTATCATCTGCTTGCACTGAAATTGGTCCTCTTCTGGATGGAGAATCATGCACGTATAGGGGCCTTACAGTTGCCTGCTTTTTGCTCCAGCTGATACTGAGGAAGGGGCTGCAGGTCTTTCTTTTGGCTTTGTCAAGACTGGGTTTGAGAGTGTTGGGGTTCACGTAGGATATGTAAGTTCTGTGTGGATGTATTATTACCTTTCAACACTTTCCAAGTGTACACTGTGAAAAATAAGAGTATCTGATTCATCTAAGATGTAGCATTATAATAGTATTTCAAAAGTTTATCATAATTTGATGATTAGATGAAATGTTAATAAATATGGCTATGAATTAGTCTGTACTATAGATTAGTCTGTTCTATAGATTTCAACTAGATATCTCATCTGAATAAGGGCTGTTGAATTTTGAGCTTATATTAGGAAGGCTATCTTGCAAACAGAAGGGCAAGAAATAATGTAGCTTTGTATCCATAGAAAATGTAATGGAAGATTTGTTATGTGACCCTCAGATGCTGAGAACAACAATGGAGAATATTAACTACGCAATAGAAATAAGTTTACATGCTTCAGGCTGAACAAGACCTAGATTAAATCTGTCGTGAATATAGTAATTATTATGATTATTTACTGAGCCTCATCTGTGCTTTGTTTTATTCTATGGCATGTGACAGGAGACACAAAACCATGGTTGTCAGAATTATATAAAAGTCTTTTCTCTTTACTCTTTTATATTTCAAAATAAGCAAGAAAATAATTCTGCATATTCTAGGTTCAGATGATAAATTGGATATGAAAAGAAAGATGTGAACTCAGTGAGCTATGAAGATGTGTCTGTCTATAAATTTATTATGTATATCCTTAAGCATATAGTAGTTTGATCAAATGAATAATGTACGTGTAAATCAGATAACTGGATTATCTGTGTTCTCAAAGGAAATTTTAAATCTCATCTAAGGAATCATATTTTTTCAACCAATCTGTGTCTTATTTCATTCGAAGTTTTACTCTGAGAATAAATCTGAGATGAAAAGAATCAGGGATGCACATGCAGGGGTGTTTTCATATACTGTTTTTATTTGTATCTGCTTTTCACAGCAAGGAAACTGCTTGTTCTGTGTGACTAGTAATTTGTTTTCACTCAGACAGGCATTTCTGTAAACAGGAGCTGAAATTTGTTGTTCTCCCAGTCAGGAAGTTTCTGAGTATCAGTTGTCAGTTGCTGAATGTTTTGAACTCTGACTGATGTTGTGGAATCTCAGAAGCGTGCAGGGACAACACATTGACTCATAAAATCAGGCTTTAACCAGAGAAAATATAGCAACACATTAGCTTGATAGTTAAAGCTGTCTCTGCAGTACTGAAATACAGATTGAATTTATCTCAGGAAAAACAGCAACTTTATTGTGGACTTTTTGACTCTTCTATAAAAGCTGTCCTGATACTACTTGCTATCTGTTTGGAAATTGATATGCTTTGCTATGTGAGAACAGTACCTGTCCAAGCAAAGGGACATCTAGGTTTTTGTTCCTAAGGACAACTCTTAAGTTAAACTGATTAGTTCAGCCTCAGCCAAAAGCAGAACACAGAACTATAGGCATGCAGAATATTTTCAGGTAAAAAATAAATGTGTCTTATGAATCAAAGCAGTGACTAAGAGTATAGCTAACA
>JACDJE010000597.1:53857-129748 GCA_016647715.1 Pavo muticus | reverse complement strand
AAGCACTTACAGAACACTTCTATATTATTCATCACATTGAGAGAAAGCTTTCATATAAGAAAAATCTCTTACTGCTTCTTGGGTGTAAAGGCCTGCATTTATTTAGTGCTGATATTTTATGAAATAGTATCTGGAAGTAAAAACACAGAATGGAAATCTAACAACCAGCATGCATTCTATGAATTATTGTTCAAACAAGAAAATACTTTGTGCAATGCTACCAACAAAGAAGAAATTCTTACTATCTCTCTTCAGTGAACCTACAAAAGTTGTCTCTGCAAAAAAAGTCAACTGCTTTATAAACACTAAATGTTAGACAATTTGTCTCTTCTTTTTTTCAATCCTTTTTCATGTTCATCTATTTCTGCAACATGGATATGTTTTCATAGATATCTTTGATTGTGCTTGATGAAAAACTGTTATGAAAGTTAATTTTGTTTTCTGTCTGATTTATATCAGTCTTGGTTGTCGATCAAGACATTGTTCAACAGTTGACTGCAGCATATTTTTTTTCCTCGGGATTTTTCAGGATCCGTTTGTATTTGAAGAACATTTTCCGAAGACAGAAGTTAGAGAGAAATGAACTTTGTGACTGAACAGGAATAGTCAAAATAATTCATTTTGACTATCAAAGAAGTGCTATTAATTGTTCAGCTATAAAATCTGAACCACAGAGAAGAACAGGGATATGAGTCATTTGACTAGTAACTCTCTTGAGATTTGTGGCCTCACGTAGGATGGCCCCACAATTAATGTCCAAGTGACCTGAAGCAAAATATTTCACTGTCTCTTGATTGTTTTCTTGATATACTAGCATTGCACATAGAAAAACAGACTATGTAAAATGAAATATAGTCTTGAAGGGGAAGAAAAAAAAAAAAAAAGGTGATGATTCTGCTCCATGCTACAGTGTTTAAAACTTTACAGCAGCATGATAACAGCTAGCCTATTAAAAGTATTGCTAGAAAAACCAATCAAATAAACAAAAAAAAAAAAAATCACTGAAAATATGGGCTCACTGTTGAATGGAGCAGTGCCATTGTTGGTACAAGACATGGAAATTAAGAGGGACCATGACAGGCTGCAGAAATGGGATGATGGGAACCTCATGAAGTTCAAAGAGTGCAAAGTGTTGCCACAAAGAAGGCAAATGGTGTCCTGTGTTGCCTTAGGAATGTTGCCAGTAGTCTGAGGAAGATGATCATTCTTCTCTACACAGCACTGATGAGATGACACCTACTGTGTCTAGTTCTGGGCTCCACTGTGTAAGGGAGACATGAACAATACTGGAGACTGCCCAGCAAATGGACACAAAGATGATTCATATTCCTTATGAAGAGAAGATGAGAGAACTTAGCCTAGAAAAGTATCAAAAATCAAGAAGTATCAAAAGGAGTGTTATCAGTGTATATAAGTACCCAAAGGAGGGATGCAACAAAGATAGAGCCAGGCTCATTTCAGTGGTGCCCAGTGCCAGGACAAGAGGTGATGCACACAAACTGAAACACAGGAGGTTCTGTCTGAACTCCAAGAAGCAATTCTGTACTCTGCAGCTGATGGAGCACTGACACAAGTTGCCCAGAGAGGTAAATATATATCTCACGAGACTGGCTTCTGAATCCTCTAAGATCTCTACAACAAACTTTCTTCTTGTATTTAACTTGGAGCTGTGAAATGTAAGTCCCAGTTGAATCTTGCAAATTTACTTTGTTAAAAGAATTTGAAAGTGAACAAGACCTCTTCAAAGATCATCCACCACTTTTTAGTGACTGAGATTAAGGAATACATGGGCTGGCCACAGTTTCTTCATCCAGTGAGCAAGTATATTGTTGCAGTCTGTAGAAGCTGGGAATGCTGAGAACAAAGGAGCTATACTGAGATGGCTGATAAATGACAGCTGTGCTGGTGACAATTATGGAATCATAAAATCATAGAGTGGCTTAGGTTAAAAGGATCCGTAAAGATCATTAAGCTCCGACACTACATGATTCTAGAAGACAAATGAATATTCTAATAGTACAACTGGAAATATCAAAATATGACTAAATATAACCATATTTACTGTGAAAAGAGGAGTGTTGCTGAAAGCCCATCTCAGAATCTAGCCTCATACAATGTTTCAGGCCCGTGCCTTTTGAAGAGCAGAGCATAAAGAAGAACAGGAAGCCTCTCTATAGTACTGACTTCTTTGTCTTCTTATAAAGCTATTGACATGTTTGACTGAAGCTATGTACAAAGATGGCTTCTGAACTGCTGATGCATATTTTGCAGTCATACCAGCCTAGGAACATTCCTATCTAGTAGTCAAATCAGCAGCATCACACCCTCGTCATAATTTTTCTGCTCAGAGATATTTTCTACAAAGAGATTTTCATCTGCCAGATTGAATTGAATTGTAAATGATCTGATAATATATGTTTTCTCCTAAAGTCTGTGATCTTATCAAAAGGTCAGTTAATTCAGAAATTGTCTTGCAGTTTAAAAGATCAGATCACTTTCAAAAATCACGCTGCTGTCAAGTTCGGCTTTTATTTATGGGATATATAGGGTTAATATGACTCACCATGTTTGTTCACTTGAATCCCTTTCTTCTCATATGGGTGCAATTTTTACACTAGAGTGGCAGAAAATAGAAGAAAAGTAGTGTGGAAATAAAAAATTGCTTTTAAATGTGTGAGACCATCCAGTTTCAATTCATGCTATTTCAAGTGAACACAAATACTGGTTTTACTATGATATGTTCAACCACTTTCAAATTTTGAATGTGTAATTGCACTTTGAAGTGCATTTTATCACCACCTGAAATTAAAGAATAAAGACCTTGGTTTTCCTTACAACATATTCATTTTAATTTCTCAGCAAATGCTTTTATTAACAGAAACTGCTTGGTTGTTAGAAACAAGTGATAGCTCTAAAGGGTCTTCTAGTTTATGCAGACAGTCTTTATTGCAAACAATTTACTTCTGACCACCTATCCTCTCAAATGGGCCATAGATCAGAAGTATAAACCCTAAGTGTTTATTAGTTTGCTCATTTATAAGAGTTCATGGCAATTTTATTTACTTCTCTGTCATTATCTATTTTTTCCTTGGTATACAGTTAATAATATGATGATTTGGCAATAGGTTCTTTCTCTTATTTTTTTTACACTGTTTTTTTTTTTTTTCCCCTATGAGTTCTATGTTTGGCTAATTGGTTATATTATATATATATGCATATATATATATATATATATATTGCAACAGTTGTGTGAATTAAAAAACAAAAGTTTTTAATTTTTCACTTCACCATCAATCCTGAAAACAAACAAAAAGCCCAAATAAACAAATAAATAAATGCTGCAAGGTCTTGATAATTTGTTGAGAGAAGATCTATCTACTACAGAGCGGTTACTTAGCACACAACATTTGGTGTTCTGACTGCTGTTCCTGAGATTTCCACTTCACATCCTTTCACTCTTTAAGACAAGTTATTTAAACAGGACCTTCTCCTCATGAAACCATGTTTGCTGTGACTGCATTGTCCTTCAGGTGTTTTTCAATAATTCCCAGCATAATTTTCTCCATAATTTCAGCAGGTACTGAAGTGAAGCTGACAGGCTTGTAATTACCAGGGTCTTCTTTCTTGACCTTCTTGAAAATTGGAACTTTTGCCAGCTTCAAGTCAATGGGAACCTCTCCAGATTCCCAAGACCATTGAATAGTAGTTGAGAGAGATCTTGCAATGACATTGGCCAGCTCTCTGAGTATTCTGGGATGAATCCCATTGGCTCTCAACAACTTGTATGAATCCAGGTAGAGCAGTAAATTCCAGACAAGTTCTCTCTACAAGCCTTTGTACAAATTGGGCAGCTGCTGTTGTAAAGAAACACCGTTATAAGTTTGCTCATTACTAAGGTAATACACTTGGCTTCTCAGACATTACTGTTCTTGTGTCTATTGCAGTGAACTGTCTGCCTTATGCAAGTCTTAAGCAAGTCTGCTTTCTCCAACAAACTACATTTTTAAGTTCTTTCTCTGGCATGGGAAGTATTGCAGTCACTGGCAGATTTTCCAGAGTGCTGACTTCTATACATCAATATTATTTAACTTATTTATTTGTTTATATATTATTATAAAATTTTCTAATCAGTCACATTCGTACAGATACTATAGAACTAGTACTTAGATATTGCTTATCTGATGTTAGAATTTGATTCTCATAGCTGATTTACTTTTGAAATTAGACAGTCCTCTGCTGTAGAGTTAGCATATTCTTAAATTCCTGTATGGTTAGATGGATCTTTTTGAATCTCTTTAAATTCGTCTAAGCAAGCAGACTATTATCACAACATCATCTCCAAGCTAACTTAGATTTTTATTGTTTCCATGTCTCAAGATATTGTTGGTTTACAGGAAATTTTTTGTCAACATGCCTTATGGAAGAACTTTAAGCTGCACACACCTTGAGTGGAGACTTATGACCTCATTATACAGAGCGTTAAGCAGAAATACTTGGCACTCTTTTTTGTTTGTTTGTTTTTAAAGACTATGTAGGAGATTTAGATTGCTAACTTGATTACTCACAAGAGAGAGAACAGAATGATGAAAATGAGTACTGCCTATAAGAAATTATGTGAGTCTTATGTCTGAACAGATTATTGTAGGAATTCTTACACAAAGTTACTGGGTAATGGGAGGGAAGGTTGCCTGTTTATGTTGTCCTGGATATCGTCCAGGTGGCATCCTTAGGAAATTCTGTCTTTCTTATGAGCAATTGTCTGCACTCATATAAAAGAGACTAAAATGAAAAAGTATTAATCGAGACACCAATAAAGGAGGAATTTGTCAGTACAGTTCTGAAGAAGGAGACAGGGAACATATGTGCAGGTTAGAAGGGACAAAAAATAATTGTTTGTTGCAGCTACATGGTAATCATTGAAAATTACTGGACTGGCAAATGAAACTAGAGAAAAACCCCTCCACTGCAAGAATGCACAGAGGAGGAAAAATCAGTTTGCTAACCTGAGCTTTCAAAACTAACAGATTGAATTTTCTCTATACAAAGAGTTACTGCATTCTAGTTCTTTTTCTGTGTTCAGATAAAACTCAGAAATAGGTGTTCAGTATATTCCTTTGAAGGAAAACATAGGCTGTTACTTAAATCTAACCAGTCTTTAAGGAATCTTACAGTTTTTTTTTTAAGATTTACAGGTTTTTTTAAGGAATCTGTATATATGCAGATAAATTTAGTGTGCCTGAAAAAAATGGCAATATTTTTAGGAGGCTTTTAGACATTAGAAAACTTTGTTATATCACTGTTAATCTAAAAGAAACCTATACCAAGATAAATTTAGTATCTCTGCATCTTATAGAAGAAATGTGAAAGATAAAGCTGGACATAAAAAACATGCAACAAAAGCATACAAAGATCACACAAGATAGTGAAATGGTACTCGAATATGAAAAATATGTAGAATGATAACAGGACTGATCAAAGATGGAAGATAGCTGTTCAACAACAACAACAACAACAACAACAACAAAGTTTTAACTCAGCAGAATTCCTCACCTTGGAATGGAGAAAGATAAGAGGGATGTAAAAGTTATTGAGTCATGAATGGAGATAGAGGCCAAAAAAAAAAAAAAAAAAAAAAGAGTTTTAAAAACTAATAAGTAAGTTCTTTCTTGCATAACAAGAATTTAAGTTGTCAAAATTAGGGTTACTGGAAGTTCTGGAAACAAATGCCAGTGATTCAGAAACCATTTGTGATATATTTGCTAATCAAAGACCTTTGAAGAATTAGGTGAAACTGTGTCTCTTGCCCAAGGATTACCCAAATATAATCTGAAGTTTGTCTGGACTGGGCTCTAAGCAATCTGATCTAGCTGTAAATGTCCTTGTTCATTGCAGGGGAATTGGACTAGATGACATTTAAGGGTCCCTTTCAACTCAAAACATTCTATGATTCTATGAAATTTAAGAGAGTTATCTGGAGGCCAGCATTTAGATCAGTCCTTTGAAAGTAAAATCACCTGCCAGTGATGAAAAAAAAAGAGAATAATCTCTTGCCATTCCATTCAGGCAGGACACAGGCTCAATTTCCTTTACAGAGAAGGTCATTGATTAATTAGGTCTGGTCACTGACCAAAACCCTCTGGCTAAAACCATTCAGCCAATTCTTTATAATAAAGGCCTTGCAGAAATCCAGATAGATGATGCCTTTCCTTTGTCTATGGATGCCTTCATTCCATCTCAGAAAGTCATCAGATTGATCAGGCATGATTTGCTCTTGGTGAAGCCATGCTGGCTATCAGGGATCACCTCTTTATCTCCCATGTGCCTTAATATCTTTTCCAAGAGGATCTGTTCCATGATCTTCCCAGGCACAGATGTGAGGCTCACTGGCCCGTAGTTGCCTATGTCTTCTTTTTTCCATTTCTTAAAAATTGCAGTGATGTTTCCCTTTTCCATTCATGGGGGACTTCACCTGACAGCCATGGCTTTTCAGATATGTTGAAGAGTCTTTATTTTGTATACAGGAAGTTGACCAGACCTAATTTAGAAATGTAGTATCAATGTTTGCATGTGAAGTAGCATTTTGGATGTTCCTCATAATGAAAAGAGAATAATAAAGATGCAGAAGACATGAATCAGTTCATTAGAAAGCTGGTATCTAACATGAGTGTGAAAAAAATAATGCTACAACTTTTTTCATTAAAATAGTTTGATATTTATTTAGTTGCTCTATGCATACTTGATTTATTGACACAAAATAAACACAAGCTAGCGTGTTTTCAAAAGCTGAGGCATAGTAACTGATTTGCCTTTTGTAAGCACTTCAAATGTTTCAAGTGAAACAAATTAACCTAAATCAACTTCCCAGATTGTGTCTCAGCTGAAAAAACAGTATCTTCCAGCTAAGGTACAGTAAAACTACAGTAAATTGTTTGCTTGCAAATACACGCTCATAGTTATTTTATTGTTATTATTCTTTTTATTCCCTAATATATATAGCAAATATTATAGTTATAATTAGGTACTTATTTTTGTGTGTGTGTGATGGTATCACAATACCCTACAGTAGCAGTTGGAAGTCTTTTAAATACCTGATGGCTCAAATATCAGCCAAGAAGAAGGACATCTGTGCAAAATTTGTACCTAAACTGTTATCAAGAAGCCTGCAGGGAAAAAGTTCCCTTTTTACACTTCCTCACAATTCACTCTCCAGGAAAACTTTATGGATGCTGACTTCTGAAGTGGTTTTGAATAGGGCACTGACCCAAATCAGAGCCTGAGCCTGAAGGCAGCCCCGTTCAGAACAGACTTCTTCTGAAGGTAAACTTTACTTTCCTGCCTACTTTTCCTAAATGCTGTAATGATGGGTAGAGTCATTGGCATCTTAACAAATTTCATGGTTTGCAAGAGCAGGTAACATTCCAAGCTCCTTATTGCTTATGGCTGCAGTGACTTAGTAAACACTGAACTTGTAATATTTCTGATAAAATTGACACCTTTAAAATCAAACCAAACAGATAAACAAAACAAAACAAACTGACATCTGATGAGAGAGAACAATGATGACTGAGACTGAGTCAGAGAAAAATAGTTCCCTAGCTGCCTGCTTGTATGTGTGTGTGTGTGAATCCTTAATTTACTGAGCATGTAAAATTTAAGTGTCACTCCTAAAGAAAAGAATTGACCTAGGGAAAACAGATGCTTGTACATCTAAACATTATATATCCATCTTCTAACACTCTTTAAAGCATTTGTTAGGAATGTACTGCCAAAATGACAGATGAAATTTAGTGAATATAAATATAACATGAAGTAGTTAGAAAACGTTTAAAAAATGATTTCATATGAAAATCATTGAGCTCTGAACCACATATGAGCATGACTGCAGGTCTATATATAGTTCAGTGATATTTGCTGACCAAAAAATGAGCTGAATATTAGAAACAGAAATTACTAGAAAAAAAAAAAAATAAGAGCACTGTTGTGTTACTGTATAGATTTCTGGTTCACTTGAACTTTGACTACTGAGCGAGAACTACATCACAGACAAAATACAGTAGAACTGAGAAAGAGTTCAAGAAAGGGTGAGGAGGATGGACAGCATTTGTAGCATCTCTCTCCCTTGTGAGAGATATCTGAATATTCAAGGACTTGCCAGGCTGGCAAACAAGCTGGAAGTGCTACAAAAGTCTGCAAAACCAGGTCATGAAGAGAACAAGAAGACTTGCGAGAGCTGTTGTTCCATGAAATCAAAGCGGCTGCAGAAACAAGAACATTAGATTTTGCTTCTTTGTTTGTTTGCTTGTTATCTTGATTATTACCTGCTTCTGGTAGCTCAAGTTGGCAGCAATGAAGTCAAGAGCAGAAGCCCTCAGGCTATGAGAAAGGATTTTAGGGCATTGGAGCTGATAGTTGAAGGAGCAGGAGCTGAGGTGGTGTTTCAGTTCAGTATCAGAAAGAGAAGGAACAGAAAAATCCACCTGATCAATATATAGCTAAGAAGCTGGTGTCATTGGAATTTTTTTTTTTTTTTTTTTTTTTTTTTTTTCCCCCTTGGGGTGGTTTATTCAGTACCAGACAACACATGGGTTCCAACTGTCTCAAAGGAGAAAAAGAATTCTAGCCCAGGAGTTGGCTGGGCTCATTTTTAGGGCTTTAAACTAGATTTGAAGAGGGAACAAGATAAAACTAGACTTGATAGAGATAAGCCTTGGGGCAGCATGCCTGTGTTAGGGGTGAGATCAATAGCCTGTCTGAAGTGCATCTACATCACTCATGATAAACTATCGGGATGGCCTACCACAACCAGAGGGGCTGCATGCTAGTGAGATCCTTCACTGGGTACGATGAAGTTCATCTGAAACAATTCTACACCAATGCACAAAGCATGAAGAACAAGCAAGAGCTAAAAGCCTTGCGTCAGTCCCAGAGCTCTGACATCATTGATATAAGTGAAATCTGGTGGAAAGAATCCTGTGACTAGTGTGTTGCAATGAGTGGTTACAGACTTTTCAGAAGAGACAAGCAGAGCAGGAGAGATGTGGTCTTAGCATTATATGTATTGGATTGTATGGAGCTGTAAACTAATAGCAACACAGTTGAGAGTTGAGAGCCTCTGGGTAAGGATCAAGGGACAAGCAAATAAAGAGAATATCATTGTGGAAGTCTACTACAGATAACCCTGCCAAGATGATGACGATTAATTATTCTTTAAAAAACTGAGAGACATCTAGATCAACTGCCCTTGTCCTTAGGGGGGGACTTCAGCCTGCCAAATAGGGAATACTACACAGCTGATACAAAAAGGTCCAGGTGATCCTTAAAAAACCTTGATAACAACATCCTGGTACAGGTGCTAAGGGAGCTAAGAAGGAAAGATGTCCTCTTAGATCTGTTGCTTGTGAACAGAGAAGGTCTCACGGGTAAAGTGGCAGTTGATTGCTGTCTTGATCATAGTGACTATAAATTAACTGAATTTTAAATCTTTGTCAATAGGAGAAAAACTGCCACCAAGATCTCAACCTTGGATATGGGGAAAGTTGATTTTAGGCTGACCAGGGAACGAGTTAGGAAAGTTCCCTGGGAAACTCTTTTTGAAGGCATTGTGGTACATCAGTGCTGGTCAGTTTTTAAATAACCCCTCCAGAATGCACAGGAACTGGCAGTTCCAAAATGGTGGAAATAAGCAGGCAGGACAGAAGACTGTCTTGGCAGAGAAGGGATCTTCTTCTAGAGGTTAGGTGGAATAAGAAATTTAATGGCAGCTGGAAGCAAGGTCAGACAACTTGGGAAGACTACAGGGAAGATGTTCACCTTTGTAGGAAGGTAATTTGTGTGGCCAAAGCTGGCTAATACTACAGGGAACAATAAAAAGGTTTTTTAAAATATGTTAACAACAAAAAGAAGACCAGAGAGAAAATTGGTTCATTATTTGATGAGAATGGTCATTTTACAAATAGGGGCATAAACAATATAGAGATGTTTAATGTCTTATTTGCCTTTGTCTTTGACACTGATGATGGGCTCTGGCACCCCAGGTGGGATGGAGGACTGTCACCACAGTAAAGATAAATTCCCAGTCAACTCTGAACTTGTGTGGAATTTACTGCTCTACCTGGATTCATACAAGTTGTTGAGAGCCAATGGGATTCATCCCAGAATACTCAGAGAGCTGGCCAATGTCATTGCAAGATCTCTCTCAACTACTATTCAATGGTCTTGGGAATCTGGAGAGGTTCCCATTGACTTGAAGCTGGCAAAAGTTCCAATTTTCAAGAAGGTCAAGAAAGAAGACCCTGGTAATTACAAGCCTGTCAGCTTCACTTCAGTACCTGCTGAAATTATGGAGAAAATTATGCTGGGAATTATTGAAAAACACCTGAAGGACAATGCAGTCACAGCAAACATGGTT
Source organism: Pavo muticus (assembly GCA_016647715.1). Lineage (NCBI taxonomy): Eukaryota > Metazoa > Chordata > Aves > Galliformes > Phasianidae > Pavo > Pavo muticus. The sequence continues at coordinate 119,340 of JACDJE010000597.1, read as the reverse complement.
TCATGAGGAGAAGGTCCTGTTTAAATAACTTAATTTTCTTTTATGATAAGGTCATCCATCTAGTTGACCAAGAGAAGCCAGCTGGTATTACCTTTTTGGATTTCGGTAAAGCTTTTGATGCTGTTTCTCACAGTATCCTTCTGAACAAAACAGGCTGCATACAGCTAAGCAAAAACATAATGTGATTGGTAAGCAATTGGATGACTGGTCAGGCTGAAAGGATTGTAGTAAATGGAGTCACAGCAGGCTGGTGGCCAGTCACTAGCAGGCTTCCCCAGGGCTCCAATTCAGGGCCAGTTCTCTTTGATGTTTTCATAAATGACATGGATGTAGGGCTAGAAGTTGTTTTGATCAAGTTTGCTGATAATACTAATCTGGGAAAAGCTATTCACTCCATTGAGGGTGGAGAGACCTTTCAGAGAGATCTAGACAAATTAAAGAGCTGAGCAATCACCAACTGCACGAAGTTTAATAAAAGCATTTGTCAAAGCATGTGTCAGATTATGCATCTGAGAAGGAGTTAATCTGGCTATATATACAGACTGGGGGATGTGATGCTGGAGTGCAGACCTGCTGAAGGAGATTTGGGGATCTTGACTGACTGCAAGTTGAACATGAGTCAGCAGTGTGCCCAGGCAGCCAGGAAGGCCAACAATATTCTGGAGTATATCAAACAGAACATTGCTATCAGGTCAAGAGAAGCAATTGTTCCACTTTATGTTGCACTCACCTTGAGTACTGTGTGCAGTTTTGGTCTCCACAGTACAAAACGAACATAGAACTATTAGAGAATGTCCAAAGGAGACCTACAAAGATGGTGAAATGTTTAGAGAGGAAGACACATGGGGATTGTCTGAAGTCCCTTATTTTGTTCAACCTCAGGAGGAGACTGAGGAAAGACTTCATCATGGCTTTCTTCTTCCTCTCAAGGGGCAGCGGAAGGACAGGCAGAATTCAGATTTAAAAAAAAAAATGAGTGATTTCAGAATATGGCTTTGGTTGACTGATGGAATTGAAATACAATAATAAAGCAGAAGACCTCTGAGAGCTTTGGGGAGTATCACTGGGTGTTTTCAGAATACATGTTTTGGACTAAATATATTCAAAAATCATGTTTTTTCTTCCCATTACACATTATCAGTATATACACATAGTACGTCGTTGCTTAGAATCTTTACTCTAATAGTTTGACCAAATTATGCATTCTTGTTAGGTTTTTAATGAGTAGAGTTGATTGGGCAAAAGGTTATTGGAATTTTTATATATATTGGGATACTGGAATACACATTTATAGGTACACATAGACACATATGCCTCTGTCTATCTATTCATTTGCACACTTACATATTTCCATGAATGAGCTTTTGTTGGTAACGTAAGGTATGTGGATAGATCATTAAATGATAACGAGAGAACTTAAAGAAACCTAAGAAACTTGTTGACTTACGAAAATTGCAGGCAGATAACCAGCTCTTACTTATTTGAGCTACAAAAACCTTTTTACTGTTGTGTTGGTTATGCTTGTCACTTACATTTGGTTCTCATTTTGACTATAATTTACTGTTCCTTTCTGGATTATGTGCTGCTACTTAGACTGGTAAGCAAAGAAACTTGTTGAAAACCAGAATGATCACTGGAATCATTAGATTTCATAGATGTTAGCAATGCAAATAAAGTCAGTGTGCCTGACAGCTTACCTTTGCTTTAATATTGCACGATAATTTATGTAATAATGTTTTACTACTGTACAGACAAAAAATAATTATTGTATCTATAAATGAAATCTGAAAGTAAACAAGTATTATTTTAAAACTTATTTAGTACTTAATTAAACCTTTTTCTTGTTTGTCTAGAATACAATCTGTGTACCATTATACATCAATATTTCATAAAATGCAATTACGCTGAGAACTGAAACTGTGCATTATTACTAACTAAAATCTATCCGCAGCACAAAATAAAAATGCATGCAAATAATTTTACAAAAATATGCAAATGTTATTATCATCTTTCTGACTCAAAATTTTCATTTAAAACAGCAGGGGAAAAGGGAGCCTCTACGTGACTTTTCGTATCAGTTATATTAAGCATTTGCCAGCCAAGGTGTAATTTTAAGTTTCAGACATTAATTAACATAAGAAGTGCAAACAGGATATCTAAAATGCAGGATTTACTGCATACATTCAAGTCTAAATTATTTTGATAATTAATGACTTGTTGAAAACTTAAATGTTTCAGTATATTTGGTATAAAGGAATGGAGCTTATATGGTTGCAAGCCAGTTTACAACATGCATTCATAAATCCCCACAAAGCGAGGATTAAGCACACTCCATAATACTCACCTCATGAGATTTCTACATGAAACACAGTGTTTTTAATTATCTAGCACAAATCATACTGAGTGGAATATATCTTATTTGACTTTAAATATCTTATGTTGTCATCGTGGGCATCTTAGTCACTCTTGGCTTCTGCTCAGGAGTCACAGGTGCTTGTTAAAGTTTATTTGTCTGAGTAAATATATACGTCTGAAGAAATTCTTTCCATTGAAGAATTCTGCATTTATCCATTAACTGTGGGGGAAACAAACAAACAAACAAACAAACAAAACCTAAATTCAGCAGCATATATCTATACTGTAAATGTCTAAAATAAAATTATTGAAGTATATGTCATGTCAGAAACAAGAATGGACAAGAATTCCTTTAGAAAAAGATACTTTGTCTTTATGTAAAGACTTCAAAGAACACAGAATTCAGCATATACCTTGAGCAGTTACATCATGGCTAACCACAGTACAAACAGTTTTAGTATTCCCATTTTAGTGCTCTTCATAATTTCACATGGTTGGGGTTATGCCTAATTGTCAGCAGTTTACAAGCTGGTTCAGTCTGGTTCCGTGACTAAGGGGGTGGGGGGACCCACAGACCCATGCCCTGGGAAAGGAGGAAGTGGAAAGGCAAAGGGTAGGGAGATGGGCCTAAAAACAAAACAGCAGCAACAGTCTGAGGAGGAAAGCTAATTTACTAGAAAAGATATCAGAATGCAAGATAACACAATATAATACAATATAATTGGAATTGAGGCTAATAAATCAAATAAAAAGAGAGAGTGTCCAAAAAACTGAAGACCTTATTCTAATGCTGAAGGCTAGACAAGCACACACACTGCTGGGACAAGCAGAAAGGGAAAAAGAGGCATCTAGTTATCTGCGAACAGTTTTATCTTCCCCTCTGAATGGAAAACAGAAAATGGAGATGCAAAGTCCCCTGGGGTATGTAGTTCTTCTCTTTTGAGAACCAGGTACCTGGAAATATACGCAGTCCATGGAACTGGAGCATTAACTCTTTAACTCACATAACTCACATAAGTTCACTACATGATGTTATGATGTGGAATATCGATTAGAAAAAATCATAAAACAATGACAGTAATTAATAATAATTTCCTTCTTTAGCATTTTAAGTTTTTATTTAGAAAATATTTAATTATATCAATGATTATCACATAGTTTTGTGGAATGCTTATTGCATTATTAAAAAAAAAAAACAGACTGGAGTTTTTGAAGCAAAATAGATTGTATTTTCAGAAAAACAAACTGATTTAGTCTTGGTTTTGTGATTTTTTTATTTTTATTTTTTTCCTAATCTATCAGGTTTTGCAGGACCAGCTTTCATGGGCTTGGAAAAAAGGTGTTCAGTTAATGGTCTATTAATTTCCATACTGAAGACAATCTACGCATTAATTTCCAAACAGAGTTAGTATTCAAATTTTTGCCAAAGCATGTGGTGGGCTTCTATTTGGAAAGTTCTCCTTATAATTTCAGTATATATGTAGCTTTTATTTCTTAATTTGACTTAGTGTTTTTAATATCTCATAAATTAGAAGGTAATATGAACAGGTCTTTGCCATGTATAAGGTTAAGAAAATATATTTTTTACTTCCAGAGCATAGAACATGGCAATAAAAGCAAATGATTTTTCTCCACTTTTACCAGAGAGAGAAAATGATGCTACTGTTGACTGTTCCTCCTATGTAGTTGTTAAGACAGCTTTAACAAGACTGGTGCAGAAATCTGCTCAGCAAAAGCCTGAAAGAAAGCCTGTACTCATGTTGTTGAAGTGATATGAGAATGTCATTTATAGGCTAGTGTCTATAAGTCAAGCCTGAAATTAAGTCTCTGGAAACTTAGACTGAGCTCCAAAACTGAACTTCTTGACAGAGAGATGCATGAACACATATTTCTTATGCGGGAAAACAAAAACAAAAACAAAAACAAACAAAAAAGCTGAATTTCCCTTAATTTAGGACTATTAATTTTAGACATCAAAAATAAATAAAAATTGTTGTTAGTGACTAATATTGCCTTTACAGTGAGATTGGTGAATTAATTTAGTAGAACTTTTCTATTTGTTATTTCTAGAAAAGCAGTTATTTAATTAAAAAAAAAAATCTGTATAAAGAGTATGTAACTTTTACAAATAGATTTTTCTTTCTGAAGCGCTCACACACGCACAAAGACTTGTTTAGCTATGAACCTTTTTTTAATCCACTGCATGCGTACAAACATAAAACATAAGCCATTCTATGATTCTATGAAAATATCATAGAAGCATGGAAGCATAGAATGGTTTGGATTGGAAGGGAGCTTCAAGATCATCTAGTTGCCTCTCCACTGCTATGGGAAGTCTACTGCCAGTTTGCCCAAAACATCATGCAACCTAGCCATGAACACTTTTGAGCAGGGCATACACAACTCTGTTCCAGTGCTGCAGAGCAAATAGTTTCATTCTGATATCTAATGTAACAGTTTTAAACCAAAAGAGGAAAGATTTAGATTAGATTTTATGAGGAGAATTTTTACTGAAGGTGGTGAGGTTGTGGAATACACTGCCCAGAAAAGTTGTGGATGCCCCATTGCTGGAGGTGCTTAAGACCAGGACTGATGAGGCCCTGGGCAACCTGACCTAGTGCTTGAGTTAGTGCTAGCAACCCTGCCCATAGTTGGAACTGGATGTTCTTTAAGGTTCCTTCCAACCCAAGCCAAACTATGATTCTATAACAATATAAATCTATCTTCCCCTCACAGGGGAGCTGCTCCAACCCTCCAATCATCTTTGTAATCCTCCTCTGGACCCACTCTAATAGGTTTCTTTATTTCTTTTGCTGTGGCCACCAGAGTGGAGTGGAGCACTCCAGGTGAGGTCTTGTGAGAGCAGAGGGGAAGAATTACTTACCTCACCTGCTTGCCATGTTTCTTATGATGCAGCCTGGGGTGTGATTATCTTTCAGGGCTGTAATCATGCATTGTTAGATCAAGTTCAAATTTTCTTACACGAATAGGCCCAAATCTTTCTCCTCAGGGCTGTTCTCAATCCATTCATCTCCCATTCTGTATTCATGTTTGGGATTTCCTCAACTCAGGTGCAGGAAAGTGTGGTTAAGTGTAATGGTACATAACAGCTTAAATAGGATTGATTAATTGATTACAAACTTAAAAAGAAGTGGGTGGGAAAAATGGATATTAAAAATTACTTTGAAAGTACGTGGAAAACGTATTTTTTTGAACAGCTTCATTTTTCATCTTCATGGAAAACATCAAAAAGGAGTTATTGCTGTAGTGAAAGAGATATGGTTTTCTCTTCTCATGCTCACACACAATAATTTACCTTCTAAAACATCTGCTTTGCCTTTAAAATTTTGACAGTAATGCTCTGATAAGTTGTGATTTTATCTCATAAAACATACATACTCTTCCTGCACAGTTTTTGGTCTGTTGACTTTAGTTACTATGGAATTCAATTAGGTGTGGAAAAATTCAGCAGATGTCATGTATCTAAAACTACTGTGAGTCTGTATTTCAAAACACTGAGACTCAGACAAATATTAAGTTTACTTTTTATAGAAATTCCTTTGATATAAGTGAAAATCAGGATTATCTGCTCATACTGCCATATCATCATGTCTGTTACTGAAGCATTACAAGATAATGAAAATACATTTCCATTTGTGCTAAGTAATGTAAGGTGTTGTTACAGTTAAGTTTTTCAATGCAATATAGATTGCAGTATTTAATCCATTTGGAAATATGTTTCAATTTTAATTTGTAATTAATACAGTTCATTTTAATTAATAATCACTACATTGATATATTGGTCTTAAATTTGGATGATGTGATGTGTACGCATTTCTAAGAGAGATGCTTAACAACAACTGAATAAAGTAATAAATACCAGTATTATGAGAAAAGTGTTATTAAAAAATTCACATATAAAGGTTTATTCCATGCCACTGTCAACAATAGAGAGATGCTCTTTAATAGTTTTTTTCCATATTCCTTAGCTCTGAGATATCATACAGATATTTCCACATAGTGGAGAGTGTCATCAACAGCTAATACAGAGTGTTTTCACAATTGTGCTTCATTTCCAAGGCTGAGTCCTCTCAGAAGGCACATGAACAGCCCATCTGCTGGCCTTCAAACACACACCCCATTGTCTGGAAACTTTCTAGATATCACAGTAGATGGTAAGTCTGCTTCGTACTCATTACAGATACTGATCTGACAAGAAGCTCTACTTATGGTTAAACCTGATGATGTAAGCACAGACTCTTCTCAGGAATGTTAAACAGTCAAATAGTTAATTTAAACCCTTTGAAATGTAACATGAAATCTCCTCCAACAATCCAATGACTAGTCTCAGGAGACAATAGATGTATCTAAAAAGATGAATTTAGTGGTTGCTTCTTAAATTTATACTGCTCGACTGTGACTCAGCTCTGTTATATGCAGGAGTGCTGAGTTCTCTGTTGGGTGCAGATTAGGAAGCATAAACTGAAAATCTGAGAGGTGAGAACTTTATTTTTACATTATAAGATAAATAAATGTGCTTAAATTCTGAGTCTCTTATAATGTGTTTACAAACAAGCAGAACTGTTTTCTGTTGGTTACATTTGGCTAATCAAAAGGCTTGTTGTAAACAGAATATGTCTTAAAAATAATCATCCAAAGAGATAAAGTGATTAAAAATGTAAGGTTTATTTTGACAGGAAAAAAAAAAAATATATATATATATATAATTTTGAAAATAAAGCTTAAATCAGCTCTATTGCACTTAGTTTCATCTTGCTGACAACTGATTTACTGTATGAAAGAATATCACAAAGACAGCTAATAGCACTGGTAAAAGGTCAGTGTTCTAAAATGCAAATAATATGTGTCTGGTATCTGGTGCAACTAATAGAACTATTTAATTGCTTGTCTTTCAGCTTTCCAATTGTTCAGATCTAGCCACCTCTGCTTCACAATGTTAGGCTCTACCTTGAAAGACTGTAAATATGATGTCATTTTATTTTTTCCTTCATAAACCCTGTTTTTTTTTTCTTCTGAAAAAAATCTAATGAATAAAAGATAAAAATGTAAAGAAATTGACTTCAGTCAATCTTCATGTATTATTCAATAGTCTTCTGTGCATATGCAGCTTCTAGATACTCTTTAATTAGCTACCTTGGGCAGAGAAAACCTGGTTTAAAATGTTGAAAATAATAGGTTTCAGAGTGCAATTAAAGATAAATATGAGATTGAGATACCTAGTGCGAGGTGACAAGCATCTGCCATTGTATCAGTTATAGACATATACATTATTTAAGCTGAGATAGAAAATAGTAAATACTCCAGAGTTGGACTGATTTCTTCAAATTCACTTTTATAGATATCCATATATCTATAAAATATATCAGTAATTTCTATAGATATCACTTATATAGATATCTATAAATATTTCATATATTATATATTATACAGAATATTATATAAAAATTATATATTTATGTATCTGATTATATAGTAATATATTAAATATATATGTATATTTCTGTAGATTTAAGTGATTTTTTAATTTAATGTTTTCTTGTTGAGATAAATTTTATTAATCAAAAATGACTATTTTCGTGATAAACTTGGATCTATATAGATAGATATAAAGATAGATATATAGAGATAGATGATATAGATACACAGATAGAAGTATAGATGATACAGTAATTATAGATACAGATAGTAGTGACAATGATTGTCTCCAACAGTCCACTACTTCTTTAAATATGCTGAAAATAGATGCAACTATTTTTGTCACGATATGTTTTTACAAATATTTATAATTAGCTTACTACATTGTATACCTATACGTGCTAACTAATAGTATAGACATACTTCAGCTTTAACTTTACTACTCTTACTAGCAAAATGAGGTTTAAATACTATCTATATTCAGTACTTTTCATATATTTTGCATTTCAAAGAAATGCATCTAAAAATGGTGAAGAAACATTGTCAAATTCCATCTAATAGGTGTGCATAAAGTACATATTTAAAGAGTTCTACAAATTTGGAATGCAGTATTTTGCTTCTATATATGTTTTGAAAGTTACTTGTTAATTTTGGTTTGGTTTGGTTTTATTGGCTTCTACAGTCTTTTGTGAATGACTTTTCAGATGGTAAAAATTAACACAATAATTTCCATAAAGTTAGAAAGTGTAAAAAATGGAATAATGTTAAACAGCGTTGCTAGCAGGAACAAGGAAGTGACCGTTACCCTGTACTAAACACTGGTGAGACCGCACCTTGAGTACTGTTTGGGCCCCTCAGCGTGTCCAGGGAACAGCAATGAAACTGGTGAAGGGTCTGAAGAACAAGTCTTATAAGGAGTGGATGGGGGATCTGGGATTGTTAAGTCTGGAGAAGAGGAGGCTCAGCGCAGACCTTATTGCTCTCTACAACTACCTGAAGGGAGGCTATGGAGAGATGGGTGTTGGTCTCTTCTCGCAAGTAATTAGAGATAGGACTAGAGCAAATGGCCTCAATTTTCACCAGAGGAGATTCAGGTTGGACATTAGGAAAAAATTATTCTCTGAGAGAGTGGACAAGTGCTGGAATGGGCTTGCCAGGGATGTGGTGGAGTCACTGTCCCTGGAGGTGTTCAAATATTGGTGGTAGGTGGACAACTAGACTGGATGATCTTGAAGTCATTTCCAACTTTGGTGATACTATGATTCTATGATTTTATGATTCTAATTAAGTGCCACATGGCAAAATTATGAGTATTACGTTGTGTGCAAATAAAAATGAGCCTTGTGTCAGCCTAGTGTATACACTTCAGTGCATTTTGCTAAGCTCTTTGAAACAGACCAAATAAATAATAAAATGTACAGATAAGTGCTCTGACTACTTTAAGTTCTCATACTATTGCAGGAAGGAAGCAGTTCCTTTTGTTTCTTAATATGAACCTAACACAAGAAATAATATTTATTAATTTAATCACATTTCCTGAAACTAGATCCTTTAAATTCATATAAAACATGAAGGAAAATAATGACTACAATGAGGAGGAAAAAAAAAAAAAATAAATAAAAGCATTATTTTGAAAGAGTTTGTAGACTTGAGGAAAAAAATTGTAAGGAAAAGGTCATATAGATTATTTGTGACTGAAAGTGAAATAGCAATGCAGGCAAAACATATAGTATCAATATTTTTACAACTTGAAATAAATGGGCAGTATTGTTGTTTTTACACATACACCGAGAGATACAGCTGTAGTTTTGTTTAGCATAACGTCTGGATGTATGCTATCTGATAATTCACACCTCTATCACTGACATACAAAATCTAATCCTTCTCATATTCTCATATTACTGATATTGTTTCAATCAGAAATATTCTACATAGTCATATTTTGGGTGCTTTCATTAAGTACAGTTATTACTATTATCTGATCAAATTATATAATGCAATTAAAAAAAAAATCAATGCTAGAAAAAATACAACATAATTGTAGCATTCTCTGTGTGGTGTATATAATACAAATGCACATGTACACAGAATGCTTTAAAAAGTATGCCACATTTATTGTTTTCCTACCACATTTTCTTCTCAATTTATGTCCTCAATTAAATATTTTCCTTTTCCTATCTAAATAACACGTATTAACCTTTTTACTTTTGTTAGCAATAAAATGCATTTTTGCTTAAATTACTGTGAAAAATGATCATAGAAAAGTGCATAATCTTTCTCCTTGCCACCCTTCCCCCCCAAAAAATGAACCCCTCTCCCCAGAAAAAATTGGAAAGAAATTATATATTTCCTGGCAGCCAGAAAGATTCTTTATTGCCAGTATGTAAGAAATAATGAAAAGCCTTCCTATTTCTGTAATTCAAATTCATGATAATAATTTTAGAGTAGAACATGGTGTAATTTATTGTGAATATTAAATGGAATGGAAGTTTCATGGGATGTAAATAAAACTGAGATACTGGTAATTTGCCTAGAGAAATGAATGCTATTAGCAGTGGGTGACATTTCTTATGTATATATTCTTATACTTTACCATGTTGACAAGAATCAACAATTGACTTTCTCCCTTTCTGAATAAATATCTGAAATTCTGTAAACCTGCAGAGCAAGATATTGTAAAATTGTGCAATGAACTGTGTAAAAGTTGCCATATTAATTTGTTTCTGAGATTTTGTCTTTAAAAAACTGTTTGAAAACAAACGAACATAATCTTCTCTTGAAAAGACTTCCTGGCTAATCACAGCACAAACGAAATAAGTGCTCAAAGGGAGCCCTTTTGTTTTAATTTTTCACATATTAATTGGATGAAAGAAGGCCACCACAGAAAAAAGAAAGAACGGTTCCAGTGAGCCATAAAACTTTAAAGAAATATCCATATCAGACTAGGCAACTACTCCTATTTAAAGTGCCAAAAATGAACAGCAAAGTTCATAAATTGATTTTATTAAGAAACAAGAAAACAAACAAACAAAAACCTGTTGTGAGCAATATGGATATCTCAGTCGCTAAAACGTTTTAACAACTGAGACTATGGGTGTAGGTCCATGATGGGGTCTACTACAATGTGTATATTCAGTATGGCATAATGAATATTCTCTTTCTTAGAAAAAATTCAGGATGAAACATGCATGATATATGCATACTTCTCAGCTGTCCAGATGAGATATAATGTCTTGTGGTTTTAACTACCCTTCTACAACTATGCACTCACTGTAAGACATGCTATGTCTTTAATTCCATACAATTTAAAAGCTTTTCTTCTGAGGCCCATATAGTCTTCACTATAATTTCAACCAAAATTGCCAACTCTGAAGAAAATAAATCAATAGATAAATATGTACATTAGTTTGTATATACTGAACCTTTGGATCTGCATTGTAGACTCAGTGGAAACCTGCACTAAGGTATGTACAAGGGTGAAAATGCAGCCTGATGCAGGAGATCCAATACTAGAATTGGTTTAGAATTAAGGATTCTTTCCTGAGACCAATGGTGTATTTGTAATGAGTCTGACGAAATGCAATGGCAATTAAAAAAAGGTACTGAAATCAAGGACTGAATTACCAACAGGTGAGAACTGTCATTCAACTGACATAAATACATAGTTCTGTGTAAAAATCTATGCTGATAGGATCATTTATGTTAAGTGGAAACAACAGCACAACTGATACTGCATAGGACCTCACTACGGATGTAGTCTACCTTGATTTCAGCAAGGCGTTTGATACTGTCTCCCACGACATCCTTATAACAAAGCTGAGGAAGTGTGGGATAGATGAGTGGACAATGAGGTGGGCTGAGAACTGGCTGACTGGCAGAGCACAGAGGGTTGTCATTGGCGGTGCAGAGTCCGGTTGGAGACCTGTAACTAGCGGTGTTCCCCAAGGGTCGGTGCTGGGTCCGGTCTTGTTCAACATCTTCATCAATGACCTTGATGAGGGGAGAGTGGCCACCCTCAGCAAGTTTGCTGATGATACGAAGTTGGGAGGATTGGCTGACACACCTGAAGGCTGTGCTGCCATTCAGCGAGACCTGGACAGGCTGGAGAGCTGGGCGGTAAGAAACTAGATGAGGTTTAACAAAAGCAAGTGTAGAGTCTTGCACCTAGGGAGGAATAATTGCATGCAGTGGTATAGGTTGGGGGATGACCTGCTGGAGAGGAGCTCTGCAGAGAGGGACCTGGGTGTCCTGGTGGATGACCATGGTTGGCCATGAGCCAGCAGTGTGCCCTTGTGGCCAAAAAGGCATTCTGGGCTGCATTAAAAAGAGCGTGGCCAGCAGGTCGAGGGAGGTGATCCTCCCCCTCTACTCTGCCCTGGGAAGGCCTCATCTGGAGTACTGTGTCCAGTTCTGGGCTCCCCAGTACAAAAAAGACAGGGATCTCTTGGAAAGAGTCCAGTGGAGGGCCACAAAGATGGTGAAGGGCCTGGAGCATCTCCCCTGTGAAGAAAGTCTAAGTGAACTGGGTCTGTTTAGCCTTGAGAAAAGAAGACTGGGAGGGGACCTGATCCAGGTCTATAAATATCTAAGGTGTGGGGAGCAAAGTAGCGAGGCCAGACTCTTTTCAGCGGTGTGTGGAGACAGGACAAGGGGAAACGGCCAGAAATTGGAGCATAGGAAGTTCCGCACAAATGTGTGCAAGAACCTCTTTACGGTGAGGGTGACGGAGCACTGGAACAGGCTGCCCAGGGAGGTTGTGGAGTCTCCTTCTCTGGAGATACTCAAGACCTGCCTGGACGCCCACCTGTGCGACCTGGTGTAGGGAACCTGCTTTGGCAGGGGGTTGGACTCGATGATCTCTGGAGGTCCCTTCCAACCCCTATTATTCTGTGAGTCTGTGATTCTGTGATTATTTATAAGTTGACCTTCGAACAAACTGAATATCTTCCTTATAGAATCTTGCCTCATAGGCATGAAATTAAAATAAAATATTGATAAAGTGTGTTAGAAAAAAAGTAAAAAATGGGAAGGACCGATAATTGATATGCTGTTTAGCCAGCAATATAAGCAAAGATTTCAGAAAGGATGAAATATGTTCGGATTTTCTCTTTCTCAACAGAAACATGACAACAGGTTTTTGTACCAGCTGGAGTGTATGCAGCATCCTATTGGGCAAGCAGTCAGGAGGGAACTGCAATAATCTAATCTTGAAATAACAAAAACATGAATGACATGGATGCAACACTGCAGAAGTTCTTTAAGTAGCAGGACAATAACATATCCTGACATTTTTATGTTTTTGAAAAGATGAGAACAAAGCTATCATCTGGAATAGTTTCCCAACTCTTTACTGTTATAATAAAAAAATGTAGTTTCATTAAAGTAATTAGAAGATTAAAAGTAGCGTAAAGATGTCTATGTCTAATATCTATACATTAGACTGAGAAAATGATAATGAAGAAGAAAAAATAGTTATGTACTCAGTATTTCATCAATATTCATATCTATAAAGCCATACTAATGCTACAGCCAGAAGGCCTGGAAGATACATATATTTTTAAATAAAATAACAAACAAAACATTGTACATTCATATATAAGACCAAAATAGTAACTTTGAGTTCTACTTTGCTGTTTAAATATGGCAGTCTAACAATATGTCTTCCAGGAGTACATGGAATTCCTGATATTCTTGAATCATATCTTCCAGTCCCAAATGGCTGCCTCTGACACTGTAGGTCTTCTCAAATGAACAAGATGTTAGTGTGTAAGCAACTGAATTGAAATATGAGTATATTCAAGTTTGTAAATTTGAGAGTGTTGCATGTAAATCGTCTATACAGAATGTATCTTTACAAGGACTTCAGTAGACAGCTGAGTGCAATTACACTATAGATAAGAAAATGCAGAAAATTCTCCTAGACTATAGGAGATTTTCTTTCAGTCCATCCTTCTTCACCATTGGCTGAAGACATTCTGAAGGTTTAAGAGAACATTATATTTTTTGCACAGCATACATCAGTTTTTAAGATTGCTTTGTACATTTTATACTTACATTTTATACTCTGCTTTCTACCTGAAGTAGTCCAAGTAAAAGTTCATTCACCCTATTTATATTTTTACATTTGAAAATTGTGAGACTAGATGTACAACAGAATATATCCTTTTTTTAAGAGGACATTTAAATTTAAAATTAACTTAAAGTATACTGAGGAAAAAGAAAGTATTTCTTGCATATTAATTCATACATGGTATACTGAAGTCTATGTGTCTTGGTTTGGTTGATTTATTTGTTTTGCTTTCTTGTCTGGTCAACATACATCTCCTTAAACAGTTGCCTTTCCAGGTAACTTTCTACTTCTCTCATAGTGTTCTCATAGTGTTCTAGTAAAATTCATTTTATTATAAGAGTGGTAAAACGTATTTTAGCACTCCCAAGATTCCCTTAATTAGAATGGAAAATACTGAAGGGGAATAACTTTGAATTACTCTCTTGAAAAGTGGTTTAGACACAAGGATATAACATCCCTAACAAATATTAGTATGAAACTAACATTGGAAAACTATGAAAACTATGAAGAACAAAAACAGAAAGCTAAAGCAAAAATAGTATCTATGATGTAATTACAGTATTTATTTTAAATATATTCTGTTCAGAAATAGGAAATGTCTGTGACACAGAAGAATATGCATAGTTTTTGTCCTAACAGCATGTCTTGTTAAAAGAACCTTGAATCTAATCTGCCTAGCTCCTCCAAAACAAGCATTATTAACAAAGTTCACAAGGCCTTGGCCAACAGTTTAAATCTTTCTTATATAATGTCCATGCAGGTAATATGAAGTCAGTATCCAATGCACGAATTTGAGTATGTGTGTTTCCTCTTAAAGTTGTCCACAATGGCACAGGGAATTGCAGCTACTTTTACCACACTTTTTTTGCTATTATGTGGATATATAGAGAATAGAGAAAAGATCAAGTCCATTCCTAGAATGCTCTTCCTAGAGGCATTATAAAAATAAATGCCATAGTTGCAGAGAAATCCTGTATCTACTATAATTATGAGATACTTTTATCACTGTTTGAAAAATACAGAATATTCTCTATCATAAAAAGAAGAAAGCAAACCAGTGTACGAAGGGAGATAATTGAGCACAATATCAAATCAGAATAACTGAAAATCTAACAGTGTGGTGAGGAGATAGATACATAAGCAATTATCTATCAGTACATTCTTGGAATAAATAAAATTTAAACCACCAGATAAACAACATCGATGTAACAACTATACATGTCAGTGGTAGGACTCCTTCACAAGATTTCTCTAGACTACATCAGTATCTGTTATTTGACATTTTCTTCACCTAGAACTGTTTGCTGTTGAAATAAATGGCAACATCTAAGTCTCAATTTACTCCCCAACAATTATGATTAGTTTCTTGGTTTTGTCTTTCAACTATTTTCCTCTGGGGGAAAAAAAATTAATTATATCTCCTCAGAAATATTTTTCTTCCTATCAGTTCTATGTTAAATGGCTTTTAAATATTACAGCTGTTAAGATTTACATTCAGAATTTCATTCTAGAGAAGGTTATTAGGCCTAGCATTACAATGTCAGAGAAACAGATGAAAACAGATGAAAATAGTGACGAGAATAATAGTTTGCACTTTTCATTCTCAGATGAGCTTGCAAATGTTATTAAGTTTCACAATACTTCTGTGAAATGAATATTGTACACCCTTTTTGAAGATAAGGAACACAGAGTAAGTGGCAGAACACAGATGACACAAAAATTTTATAATGAAATTAGAAATAAGATACAAAGTAAAACTTGGTATAAAAGGCTTAGTCTCCATTGATTTCCAGAGTAGCTATTATAATTACAACAGCTGTGTCTTGTTTCACAGTTACTCTGTTAGATTTCTGTTCATTTGTCTCAAGTCAACATTACCACCCACTGTGAACTCAGATGGTTAAGGCCCTGTAGGTAATTAAAATGAGTATCATGATATATTTACAAAATAATATATTGATTATAAAAACATCCAGGTTATGAAACCTGAGATGGCCAAATGAGTCTATGAAACTTTGAAATGAAGACTGCAAAACTTCTAATTCTTCATCTTCCTTCCACTGAAGGCAACAAAACTCTTCTTTCCTCAAAGAGAAGAAAACTGCTTCATTTGGAAGTACGATGGCTGAAATTCATGGCTGAAATTTAATGCCCAATTAAATTTACATTAAGATACTATGGAAGAAACAAACAAAAATAAAAATAAAAAAATAAAAATAAAAAATAAAAATAAAATAAAATAAAATAAAATAAAATAAAACAAAAGGTTGGAAGCTTTTTTTATGCAGATGAATAAAACTTTGGACTTTAGTTCTATTTATTCCACCTAGACGAGAAATGCATGCGACTAGTGACATTTTGAGCTGCATACCCTGTGTATACAAAATATACCTTGATTCTCTGAATTCAGTGGGACAAAATAATGGAAAGATGAGCAGATGATACAAGGGGGTTGATGCACAGTTATTTTAGAGGAACAGTGGATAGAAAGATGGCAAAGATAAGCATTGATCTCAGCTTCCCAAAATAAATCTGCTAAGTGAAAACATAAAGCCACAGCATTTGGCATCATGCTAAACATTTAAGATACTCCTCTAGGGTCACTAGAAAACATATCAATATTTTCCTTTTGCATGCATTCCCCAGTAAGTGTGTATGTTCTTATCTGAGTACAGTAAATTACAGAGATATATTAGTTTATGTATTTGTGTAATTGGAAACTCTTCCAGGCTGAGTTTGGAATTTAAATTAACAATAAGAAAGAAGTAGGTGTTAAATTAAGATTGTTATCCTTCCAAAAAGCAGTAACAGAAGATTAAAATAACACTGTGTTGAACACTGTGATGAACACGGTCTTCCAAACTGACTCTCACATGGCTCACTCATAGCTGAGAATAAATAGAGGGAGACAGTCTTCTCCTTATTTTAGTACTGTAAAATTCTCCAGGAATTGTGAAAAGAGAAGAATTAATACATTAGAGGAAACTGTAAACATGGTCTGGGTAATCTCTTTCCACAAAACTGAAAATTGCATCTCCTATTATCTTATACCATGAAATTGTGTATTTTTCTGTTCCTCAGAAATAGACTATCAGAACACCTTGTTTGCTAGAGAGATTAAGTCTTCAATGAAGCAAGACAATGGCTTGCTAGAGGGCAAATCATATTAATTCAAAACTCCAGAGAGGAAGTACTTCAATTTGGAGTAGTCAAGGATAATAAGACCTCTTGGCTAAGACAGCGGTCCAAAGACAAAAAGACAAAGACATATTGAGATGGACACTGCAAAGTTGTTCTAAAGCCTTAGTGTTTGTTAATTCAGATTTATTCATAGTATGCATCTGGGGCTCCATACATACCGTAAACTGTGTATAAAAGAATTTAAAATAAATAAAAGAAAGTATGAAAAGTTCATGAATTATCTTCTCTTTTACTTTTGTATCCACTGCAGTATCTTTTCCATTGAAATAATATGTCCTCAGTCCAACCATAGGTAACTCTACCCAGCTTTCTGAACAGTCTTGACAACTGAATGAAGGAAAGCTTCAACAAACAGATGAGCTTTGCAGCAAGTCTTTCAGGTCATCAAATACTGTCTGTAGTGAAAGTAAGATCCCTCATGAAGGACATCTTATTTCAAGTGGGAAGAAGTTTCAGTTCAAGTAATCCTGAATGTCATGGTAACAGGAGAATAAAGGGAAAGAGAAGTATTCTGAATTGAGAGTTGATTCTATAGCTGTCACTCACAACTGCATAAATTGTGCCCTGTGACTTCTGGGAATTCAGTGGACTCTGAAAGAATGATATCAAAGAAAAAAAAAATAAAGAAAGAAATTGAGACATCCCTTTACTAGCAAAAGTCACAGATTTTGAGATCTGGCAATGGGTGTTCAGGTAAAATCTATATCAAACATCCATGGAATGACAAGAGACAAACATCCAGACATTTTAGCTGCTAAATTTGAGGATTCCAGTTTGTCTTGTAGGCCCAAGAATAGAGTCAGGGCAGACTGTGAACAGTTCCTCGGACTATCACTGCATGATGATTGCTAGTACTGTTTACTTCATTCTTATGTGCTTTTTCATTGTGTTGTTTGTTTGTTTGTTTGTTTGTTTTTCTTTTTTTTTTTTTATTTGAACAGTTCCAGAAAATCCCATTTTGAAAAACTGGCAACGCTGTATTTCATCATATTGGGGAAAGTCATGTCTGTCGGATGAATTGCCAGTGATTGGAAAAAGTGAAACACCACTCCCATTTTTTAAGAAGGTGTTCTGGTTTAACTCAGCAGGCAGCTAAGCACCACATAGTCATTTGCTCATTCCCCTCTCCCAGTAGGATGGAGTAGAGAATCAGGAAAAAGAACAACAAAGTTAAATCTGTGAGTTGAGAAAAAAATATTGACTAAGGCAGAAGAGAAAGAGAAAAGGAGACTAATAACAGTAATGATAATAATATAATATACAGTTACAAAACAAGCGATGCACAATGCAATTGCTCACCACCGAGCACCAAGTATCCAGTGACGAACAGCAGCTGATCCTTCGGTCAACTCCCCACAGTTTTAAAATTTTCTTCACACATTGTCATATGTTGTGGAATATTCCTTTGTTCAGTTTAGGTCAGCTATCCTGGTTCTGTCTCCTCTGAGCTCCTCCTACCCCCTTAGTTCCCATTGCTGGCAGGACAGTACAAGAAGCTGAAATGTATTCGGAACTGTGCCACCACTTCTCAGCAGCAACTGAAACACTGGCATGTTATCAACGTTGTTTTTCTCCCAGAGCTAAAACATAGCATGAACCAACTTTGTCCCAGATGAAATCAGGATAGAAAGTTAGAAAGGAAGATAGAGGGAACTACAGGCTGGTGAGACTCACCTCTGTGCCTGGGAAGACCATGGAACCAGACCACCTGGAAGCTACATTAAGGCATACGAAAGATGAGGAGGTGAGCCATGACAGTCAGCTTGGCTTCACTAAGGCAGATTGTGCCTGAGAAATCTGGTGGCCTTCTATGATAGAATGATGACATAAGCAGACAAAAGAAGATCAACTGATATAATCTACCTGAATTTCTGCAAGGCCTTGATATGATTCCACATCATATTCTTATCCTAAAATTGGAAAGATACAGATTTGAAGGGTGGACTGTTCAGTGAATACGGAATTGGCTTCATAGCCAGAGGGTTGCTGTCAACTGCTCTATATCCAGGTGGAGGCCAGTGATAAGTGGTATTGCCCAGGGGTCTGTCTTGGGACCAGTGTTCTTCACCATCTTTACCAATGACCTTGATAATAGGATCGAGGGTACCCTCAGAAACTTTGCTAATGACACCAAGCCAAGTTGTGCAGCTGATACAGCAGAATGAAAGGCTGCCATCCAAAGGGACATGGACAAGCTTGAAAAGTGGGCCCACATGAACTTAACGAGGTTCAACACAGCCAAAAATTGAATTTGGGTGGGGGTAATCCCAGATATGTGTACATACTGTGATAAGAACTCATTGAGAGCAGCCCTGCAGGGAAGATCTTGGAGGTTCTGGTGGATGAAAAGCTGGACATGAGCCAGCAGTATACACTTGCAGTCCAGAAGGCCAACAGTATTGTGGGCTACAAAGAGAGGTGATAAGCAGGGAGAGGGAGGTGATAGTCCCTCTCTGTTTTGCTCTCATGGGGCCCCATCTGGAGTACTGATTCCCAGTCTGGGCCCCCCAGCACAAGACAATTGTGGAGATTTTGAACTGGGGCCAGAGGAGACCACAGAAATGATCAGAAGTTAGAGCACCTGTCCTACAACTAAAGGTTGAGGGAGGTGGGCTTGCTCAGCCTAGAGAAGGGAAGGCTCTGGAGTGACCTCGCTATGGTCTTCCAGTACTTGAAAGGAGCTTATGAGCAGGAAGGAGACCAATTTTTTACACAATCTGATAGTGATCAGATAAGGGGGGGATGACAGAG
Organism: Pavo muticus; assembly: GCA_016647715.1. Classification (NCBI taxonomy): domain Eukaryota; kingdom Metazoa; phylum Chordata; class Aves; order Galliformes; family Phasianidae; genus Pavo; species Pavo muticus. The sequence continues at coordinate 99,527 of JACDJE010000597.1, read as the reverse complement.
ATTTAGATTAGACATTAGGAATATTTTTTTTACTCAGAAGGTAGTGAGGCACTGGAACAGGTTGCCCAGAAAATTTGTAGATGCCACATCCCTGGAGATATTCAAGGCAAGGTTGTATTGGATGGGTCTAATGCTTGGCAAACCTGCTTATGCTAGGGGCAGGGTGTAGAACTGGCTGCAAAAGTTCCTCCTAACCCAAGCCATTTTATGACTCTATGATTCTATGAACTACTATCACTATATTTGCTTCTGTTGAATGATGATGACTATCATGTTGCAATAAACACAACATTTCAGAGATGTGGAATGAAATTTATTCTGTGGAGCTACTGAGACTGGATGACTGTGAGCAAAGAATCTATCAACATACTAGTAAATAATTCCATATAATAAATTGTCTATTAACATTATGAAAAAAAAAAAAGATAGATAGATAGATAGATAGATAGATAGATAGATAGATAGATAGATTTTTCCTTTCTTTCCTACTCATCTAGAATGAAATCAAGTTAAACTTCAGGAACAAATGAGGGTTGAAGAATAGCTCTAATTTAATTTTAATATCTGCTATGTATACACATGCATACATATATGCACATACGAATACATGTAAAATAATCCTCACATAATGTAATTTCTGCTGAAAATTCTGTGAAATACTTGAGAATGAAGAATTGTGATATTCAAAGTCTCCATTAATAAAAATCACTAAAATGTTAATCAAAGACACTGAATAAAGAAAGATATTCAAACACTGGCTTTTTGTTATGATATTGGTTTCTTTTGAAAACATTTTTATTTTTATTATACCTTTGAAAATGATTCTGGTCAAAGCCAAAGAAAAGGAAAGACAGCTGAAAGATGTTAATTGCATTGATCTCAGCTGAACTGAGAAAGAATGAATAAGCATTTATAAAATTGTATATGTGAAATTTATTTTATACATTACAGTTCTTACTGACAATGAAGGAAGATTGTAACTGTGGTGAATGCATTTTGTGGACTGTAATGCATATCTTCCCTCAAGATTTATATGCAGATTCTCCTTTCTACTTTAACTTTCTACCTGAATGTAAAATAAACTTAATCAGAATTTGAGCTCTGCAGTATCACGGGAAGATAATTAGTTGGTTGTCATTACATGAAGAAACCTGGGCTACTTCTAAATTTTTTAGCAGTAGCTTTGCAATCCTTAAAGAAGATCAATTCTAGCATAACATCTAAAAATATTCCTTACCTTTAAATACAAGAGTATTCTGTTGATTTCAGTGGAACATGAATGCTTTAAGTTAAGCACATGTGAAATATGCTGCTGAACAAAGGTTAATGCATCCTTAAGTTTTATGGTTAGTTTAGTCCACCTCATAGACAACCCATCGACATGTTTCTATGCATCAGCTGTAATCCTTTTACTGTTCCTGATGAAAAGAAAGAGGAACGTATTTAGAACCTTTAATGCTGTTTCGCTTTGTGTGCCTGTGATACATTCAACAGTACTAAAACATTCAATTAGAGCTGTTCCCAGTGTGATCAATGTTTGCCTTCCTGTTTTAAGAAGCTGCAAAATACTGAGGGCAGACCCTCAGCTGATGGAAAATGTCAGTTACTTCAGCAAAGAAACAACGGTTTATGCTGTTTAATGATCTGCCCTGTGGTGTCTTTGTTTTCTGTGTTCTAATCTTTAGACTGCATCTTGGCTTTAGTGCAAAGGTTGCAGCCATATTGCTCTCAATATCATTGTATTTGCTAGTGAAAAGAATATGTTCTCTCAGACTGCACTTCAATTTTCTTTTGTAGTCGATGTTTTCTTAGTCCAAGTTACAGACTGTTCTTTCTGGAAACATGATTTTGTATGTATTTATAACATAAACTCCTTAGGAAATAACTATTTATTTATTTATTTTCATACAGAGAAAAAATATCATAGAGACTTGACCTTAATCAAGGTTTTCATGCACAAATGGAAATATTAAATGAAAGTACAAAGCAAAAGTGCTTAGAAGCATATGATTATTTATTACGAATCAACATTTAACTGTTTTTGCATTTCTGGATACGTAATAGGAGAAGCTCGTGTCTATACAGAGTATGAAGGCCAAGTGTTGCTTTGTTTACTTTTTTGTTATAAAATATAGACCAGGTAACTGGAAATAGATGTAACTTTTGCTATTGTTATTTATAAGGCTAGGTTGGAATAATTTCCTGTTCTTCAAACAGATCATATTTATAAAGAAGAATGAAGTTAACTTGTCAAGCAGGTATAAAAATAATAATATTTAAAAAAAAAAATCAAGGAGAAATTAAGTTGGCAGAAGTTTTTAAATGAGAATATTTGTTGATTTCTAGTTATCCTTTATTATTGATTCTTTATGAATGTATTTCCTGAAATAACATTAGAAGTAGGTTGGAAATAACGGATAATGGGAAATAATGGATAAATCGAAATAATGGATTTGGTAGCACTTGTATGTAATTATGGGAAGATTTTTTAGTTGCAGGCTGCAATCTGTTTAAAAAATCTAAATACAGTGTGCAAGCGAATCTTATTTATGCAAATAAACAGCCTTAATACGAGCTGTTGTCCTAGCTGAACTAGTGTATATCTTTACTTGTATCTAAAAAACTGTAATTTTAAGAATTTATCCCCAGATTGAAGTCAAGGGAATTTTCATTAAGCTAAACATATATATTAGTTCCATTGTAAATGAACATTTGATTTGATACAACCATACAATGTCTTTAACTAAAACTCATTCCATGAATACACAGAAACTTCAACTATTTTGCACTGATTTACAATCTGCAAATTATATACACATAGCTGTAACAAGTGTGTTTTTTTCCAAACGGATAATAGAATATAGGTTTTCATGCCTCCACTTTTTCTAAACAGTATTTAACTCATATATATTGTGTGTCTATATATAGCTTTCAATTCCTCTGTCTACATGTCTAAGCCCAGATCGCATCAGTAAGGTCAAACATCAGTAGTTTTAATAGAGTTGGCAAAAGTTCATTAAAGGAAGAAGTTCAAGGTTTTGCAATTTCCTACACTAAATAAAATAAAATAAAATAAAATAAAATAAAAGGAGCTTTGAAAAAGCAAAAAATAAAATAATAACCACCTAAAAGCAGTGTTTTATTAAGCCTTGAGTTATTCAACTCAAATACATGAACTGTTAAATAGCCACTAATTTTGTAATATGTGGCCATGGACCAAATTTTTCTGTTCATCTTTTTTTTTGGTTTTGAACTTGCCATTCAGTAAAATTCTTGACATTCAATTTCCTTAAAAGTATGACCTAAAACATAATTGTGTTTTCCCTGAAAATATTTACTTCATCTTTTTTTTCCGTCTTTATCAACACAATTACTTTTAATGCTGAATTCAGAAGTCTTTCAAAGATATGAGTTTGAGAACAATTTATATTTCTGATTGTGATGTAAATGTATACTGTTCAAACAACAGAGATTGCTCAGGAAATTATTGTGAAGTTATACCATTTCTATCAGAAGGAGATAGAAGTTCTATTTAAAGTTCTTATTGAACAGAGAAACATAAACAAGCAAGCAAACAAAAAACAACCATAATTAAAAAAAAAAAATAAAATTGTTCAACAACTTCTAAGGAAGAAAGACTTTCTGCAACTTTTATGTGTATCATCATTCTCTCCATTTCATTAGCCTTCTTGCAAATGAATACAGGATCACAAGGATTTTTATCTTTCCAGTTATATGCTCATTATGACCTTGATCCCTTAAGTGGTAGAGAATCTGGCCTTGATCCAGTAGATGAGCTTAGTAAAAGCATACTTAACTGTGAGTATACTTAAAAAGATACTTCAGTTAAAAATATGATGATCCTGTTGACTTTGGTGGAATTCCTTGAGGTTATATGCATGAGGATGTGATAATTGGACAGGGATATTAGATGTGATAATATTTCCTTTCCAGTTCTACTCCACTACAGACAGCTTATAACCCCTAAGATGCAAAGTTAATAAAACCTGTGCTGATATTTAGCATCATGGGTAAGGATGCTTAAGATATTTAAATGGTGAAAAGTTTGCTACCTATGTAGTGAGAATAATTATCACGGTACAGTATACAGAAAAAAAAATCAAACCCAACACACTTGGAAATAAAAAATGCAAATCTATGTAATTTGCTTCTTGAAATGTAATTAAAAATACACGATAGGATAACTGGCATTTTGGTACTTAGAGTTGAGAATTATCAATCATATTTCTGTAGCATAATCAAATGTGTTTTGGTGTATTACTTCTTTTATTTATTTATTTATTTATTTATTTATTTTCTCTCCAAAAAGGTCACAGAAAAGATTGTTTCTCTGGCATGTGTGCTGTGGTTTGAGAACCAACAGTCCATTAAGATAGTCTTGATCCTCTCTGATTTTTATTGATTATTCTACATGATTGATAACATATNTTTTTTATTTGAACAGTTCCAGAAAATCCCATTTTGAAAAACTGGCAACGCTGTATTTCATCATATTGGGGAAAGTCATGTCTGTCGGATGAATTGCCAGTGATTGGAAAAAGTGAAACACCACTCCCATTTTTTAAGAAGGTGTTCTGGTTTAACTCAGCAGGCAGCTAAGCACCACATAGTCATTTGCTCATTCCCCTCTCCCAGTAGGATGGAGTAGAGAATCAGGAAAAAGAACAACAAAGTTAAATCTGTGAGTTGAGAAAAAAATATTGACTAAGGCAGAAGAGAAAGAGAAAAGGAGACTAATAACAGTAATGATAATAATATAATATACAGTTACAAAACAAGCGATGCACAATGCAATTGCTCACCACCGAGCACCAAGTATCCAGTGACGAACAGCAGCTGATCCTTCGGTCAACTCCCCACAGTTTTAAAATTTTCTTCACACATTGTCATATGTTGTGGAATATTCCTTTGTTCAGTTTAGGTCAGCTATCCTGGTTCTGTCTCCTCTGAGCTCCTCCTACCCCCTTAGTTCCCATTGCTGGCAGGACAGTACAAGAAGCTGAAATGTATTCGGAACTGTGCCACCACTTCTCAGCAGCAACTGAAACACTGGCATGTTATCAACGTTGTTTTTCTCCCAGAGCTAAAACATAGCATGAACCAACTTTGTCCCAGATGAAATTAGGATAGAAAGTTAGAAAGGAAGATAGAGGGAACTACAGGCTGGTGAGACTCACCTCTGTGCCTGGGAAGACCATGGAACCAGACCACCTGGAAGCTACATTAAGGCATACGAAAGATGAGGAGGTGAGCCATGACAGTCAGCTTGGCTTCACTAAGGCAGATTGTGCCTGAGAAATCTGGTGGCCTTCTATGATAGAATGATGACATAAGCAGACAAAAGAAGATCAACTGATATAATCTACCTGAATTTCTGCAAGGCCTTGATATGTTTCCACATCATATTCTTATCCTAAAATTGGAAAGATACAGATTTGAAGGGTGGACTGTTCAGTGAATACGGAATTGGCTTCATATCCAGAGGGTTGCTGTCAACTGCTCTATATCCAGGTGGAGGCCAGTGATAAGTGGTATTGCCCAGGGGTCTGTCTTGGGACCAGTGTTCTTCACCATCTTTACCAATGACCTTGATAATAGGATCGAGGGTACCCTCAGAAACTTTGCTAATGACACCAAGCCAAGTTGTGCAGCTGATACAGCAGAATGAAAGGCTGCCATCCAAAGGGACATGGACAAGCTTGAAAAGTGGGCCCACATGAACTTAACGAGGTTCAACACAGCCAAAAATTGAATTTGGGTGGGGGTAATCCCAGATATGTGTACATACTGTGATAAGAACTCATTGAGAGCAGCCCTGCAGGGAAGATCTTGGAGGTTCTGGTGGATGAAAAGCTGGACATGAGCCAGCAGTATACACTTGCAGTCCAGAAGGCCAACAGTATTGTGGGCTACAAAGAGAGGTGATAAGCAGGGAGAGGGAGGTGATAGTCCCTCTCTGTTTTGCTCTCATGGGGCCCCATCTGGAGTACTGATTCCCAGTCTGGGCCCCCCAGCACAAGACAATTGTGGAGATTTTGAACTGGGTCCAGAGGAGACCACAGAAATGATCAGAAGTTAGAGCACCTGTCCTACAACTAAAGGTTGAGGGAGGTGGGCTTGCTCAGCCTAGAGAAGGGAAGGCTCTGGAGTGACCTCGCTATGGTCTTCCAGTACTTGAAAGGAGCTTATGAGCAGGAAGGAGACCAATTTTTTACACAATCTGATAGTGATCAGATAAGGGGGGGATGACAGAGATTTAGATTAGACATTAGGAATATTTTTTTTACTCAGAAGGTAGTGAGGCACTGGAACAGGTTGCCCAGAAAATTTGTAGATGCCACATCCCTGGAGATATTCAAGGCAAGGTTGTATTGGATGGGTCTAATGCTTGGCAAACCTGCTTATGCTAGGGGCAGGGTGTAGAACTGGCTGCAAAAGTTCCTCCTAACCCAAGCCATTTTATGACTCTATGATTCTATGAACTACTATCACTATATTTGCTTCTGTTGAATGATGATGACTATCATGTTGCAATAAACACAACATTTTAGAGATGTGGAATGAAATTTATTCTGTGGAGCTACTGAGACTGGATGACTGTGAGCAAAGAATCTATCAACATACTAGTAAATAATTCCATATAATAAATTGTCTATTAACATTATGAAAAAAAAAAAAGATAGATAGATAGATAGATAGATAGATTTTTCCTTTCTTTCCTACTCATCTAGAATGAAATCAAGTTAAACTTCAGGAACAAATGAGGGTTGAAGAATAGCTCTAATGTTAATTTTAATATCTGCTATGTATACACATGCATACATATATGCACATACGAATACATGTAAAATAATCCTCACATAATGTAATTTCTGCTGAAAATTCTGTGAAATACTTGAGAATGAAGAATTGTGATATTCAAAGTCTCCATTAATAAAAATCACTAAAATGTTAATCAAAGACACTGAATAAAGAAAGATATTCAAACACTGGCTTTTTGTTATGATATTGGTTTCTTTTGAAAACATTTTTATTTTTATTATACCTTTGTAAATGATTCTGGTCAAAGCCAAAGAAAAGGAAAGACAGCTGAAAGATGTTAATTGCATTGATCTCAGCTGAACTGAGAAAGAATGAATAAGCATTTATAAAATTGTATATGTGAAATTTATTTTATACATTACAGTTCTTACTGACAATGAAGGAAGATTGTAACTGTGGTGAATGCATTTTGTGGACTGTAATGCATATCTTCCCTCAAGATTTATATGCAGATTCTCCTTTCTACTTTAACTTTCTACCTGAATGTAAAATAAACTTAATCAGAATTTGAGCTCTGCAGTATCATGGGAAGATAATTAGTTGGTTGTCATTACATGAAGAAACCTGGGCTACTTCTAAATTTTTTAGCAGTAGCTTTGCAATCCTTAAAGAAGATCAATTCTAGCATAACATCTAAAAATATTCCTTACCTTTAAATACAAGAGTATTCTGTTGATTTCAGTGGAACATGAATGCTTTAAGTTAAGCACATGTGAAATATGCTGCTGAACAAAGGTTAATGCATCCTTAAGTTTTATGGTTAGTTTAGTCCACCTCATAGACAACCCATCGACATGTTTCTATGCATCAGCTGTAATCCTTTTACTGTTCCTGATGAAAAGAAAGAGGAACGTATTTAGAACCTTTAATGCTGTTTCGCTTTGTGTGCCTGTGATACATTCAACAGTACTAAAACATTCAATTAGAGCTGTTCCCAGTGTGATCAATGTTTGCCTTCCTGTTTTAAGAAGCTGCAAAATACTGAGGGCAGACCCTCAGCTGATGGAAAATGTCAGTTACTTCAGCAAAGAAACAACGGTTTATGCTGTTTAATGATCTGCCCTGTGGTGTCTTTGTTTTCTGTGTTCTAATCTTTAGACTGCATCTTGGCTTTAGTGCAAAGGTTGCAGCCATATTGCTCTCAATATCATTGTATTTGCTAGTGAAAAGAATATGTTCTCTCAGACTGCACTTCAATTTTCTTTTGTAGTCGATGTTTTCTTAGTCCAAGTTACAGACTGTTCTTTCTGGAAACATGATTTTGTATGTATTTATAACATAAACTCCTTAGGAAATAACTATTTATTTATTTATTTTCATACAGAGAAAAAATATCATAGAGACTTGACCTTAATCAAGGTTTTCATGCACAAATGGAAATATTAAATGAAAGTACAAAGCAAAAGTGCTTAGAAGCATATGATTATTTATTACGAATCAACATTTAACTGTTTTTGCATTTCTGGATACGTAATAGGAGAAGCTCGTGTCTATACAGAGTATGAAGGCCAAGTGTTGCTTTGTTTACTTTTTTGTTATAAAATATAGACCAGGTAACTGGAAATAGATGTAACTTTTGCTATTGTTATTTATAAGGCTAGGTTGGAATAATTTCCTGTTCTTCAAACAGATCATATTTATAAAGAAGAATGAAGTTAACTTGTCAAGCAGGTATAAAAATAATAATATTTAAAAAAAAAAATCAAGGAGAAATTAAGTTGGCAGAAGTTTTTAAATGAGAATATTTGTTGATTTCTAGTTATCCTTTATTATTGATTCTTTATGAATGTATTTCCTGAAATAACATTAGAAGTAGGTTGGAAATAACGGATAATGGGAAATAATGGATAAATCGAAATAATGGATTTGGTAGCACTTGTATGTAATTATGGGAAGATTTTTTAGTTGCAGGCTGCAATCTGTTTAAAAAATCTAAATACAGTGTGCAAGCGAATCTTATTTACGCAAATAAACAGCCTTAATACGAGCTGTTGTCCTAGCTGAACTAGTGTATATCTTTACTTGTATCTAAAAAACTGTAATTTTAAGAATTTATCCCCAGATTGAAGTCAAGGGAATTTTCATTAAGCTAAACATATATATTAGTTCCATTGTAAATGAACATTTGATTTGATACAACCATACAATGTCTTTAACTAAAACTCATTCCATGAATACACAGAAACTTCAACTATTTTGCACTGATTTACAATCTGCAAATTATATACACATAGCTGTAACAAGTGTGTTTTTTTCCAAACGGATAATAGAATATAGGTTTTCATGCCTCCACTTTTTCTAAACAGTATTTAACTCATATATATTGTGTGTCTATATATAGCTTTCAATTCCTCTGTCTACATGTCTAAGCCCAGATCGCATCAGTAAGGTCAAACATCAGTAGTTTTAATAGAGTTGGCAAAAGTTCATTAAAGGAAGAAGTTCAAGGTTTTGCAATTTCCTACACTAAATAAAATAAAATAAAATAAAATAAAATAAAAGGAGCTTTGAAAAAGCAAAAAATAAAATAATAACCACCTAAAAGCAGTGTTTTATTAAGCCTTGAGTTATTCAACTCAAATACATGAACTGTTAAATAGCCACTAATTTTGTAATATGTGGCCATGGACCAAATTTTTCTGTTCATCTTTTTTTTTGGTTTTGAACTTGCCATTCAGTAAAATTCTTGACATTCAATTTCCTTAAAAGTATGACCTAAAACATAATTGTGTTTTCCCTGAAAATATTTACTTCATCTTTTTTTTCCGTCTTTATCAACACAATTACTTTTAATGCTGAATTCAGAAGTCTTTCAAAGATATGAGTTTGAGAACAATTTATATTTCTGATTGTGATGTAAATGTATACTGTTCAAACAACAGAGATTGCTCAGGAAATTATTGTGAAGTTATACCATTTCTATCAGAAGGAGATAGAAGTTCTATTTAAAGTTCTTATTGAACAGAGAAACATAAACAAGCAAGCAAACAAAAAACAACCATAATTAAAAAAAAAAAATAAAATTGTTCAACAACTTCTAAGGAAGAAAGACTTTCTGCAACTTTTATGTGTATCATCATTCTCTCCATTTCATTAGCCTTCTTGCAAATGAATACAGGATCACAAGGATTTTTATCTTTCCAGTTATATGCTCATTATGACCTTGATCCCTTAAGTGGTAGAGAATCTGGCCTTGATCCAGTAGATGAGCTTAGTAAAAGCATACTTAACTGTGAGTATACTTAAAAAGATACTTCAGTTAAAAATATGATGATCCTGTTGACTTTGGTGGAATTCCTTGAGGTTATATGCATGAGGATGTGATAATTGGACAGGGATATTAGATGTGATAATATTTCCTTTCCAGTTCTACTCCACTACAGACAGCTTATAACCCCTAAGATGCAAAGTTAATAAAACCTGTGCTGATATTTAGCATCATGGGTAAGGATGCTTAAGATATTTAAATGGTGAAAAGTTTGCTACCTATGTAGTGAGAATAATTATCACGGTACAGTATACAGAAAAAAAAACCAAACCCAACACACTTGGAAATAAAAAATGCAAATCGATGTAATTTGCTTCTTGAAATGTAATTAAAAATACACGATAGGATAACTGGCATTTTGGTACTTAGAGTTGAGAATTATCAATCATATTTCTGTAGCATAATCAAATGTGTTTTGGTGTATTACTTCTTTTATTTATTTATTTATTTATTTATTTATTTTCTCTCCAAAAAGGTCACAGAAAAGATTGTTTCTCTGGCATGTGTGCTGTGGTTTGAGAACCAACAGTCCATTAAGATAGTCTTGATCCTCTCTGATTTTTATTGATTATTCTACATGATTGATAACATATCAATTTGAAAAAAAAAAAAAATGGAAAGGACTAGAGCGGTGACGTAACAGTCAAAGTATAAATTAATCCCATCTTTGTATGCCTATGAATAGCATGTAAGTTTGGGGTATTATTATGTTAGTTTTCCTAGCAGTCAATGGAGTGGGCTTAACACCTTGAGAAGTTAATTCAGATTTTAATATGGTAAAGCTTCTGGAGCCTTCTTTATTTCACCAAGAAGACTAAAATGATTGCATTTTTAATATCCATCCTGTAATTAGGTACTTTAATTTTAGGTAGGAAATTTAGGTGTTGAAGAATGTCAAGTAAAAAGAGAAAATATAGTCATGTTTCCAAATTCTAGAAGAATTCTAACCTAGTAGGAAATAATCTTTAGACATTAAACATGGCAATGATCAGATTCAAGAGAATTTGACTTATGAAGTTTCCTAAAGTCTAGGGACTGTTTGTGTAGAAAAAAAATCCATGAGGATATAAAAGAAAATCCAAAAAATTAACCATTAGTTTGCTAACAAAGTTACACTTCATTCCTTTTTGTCCTTTGACTGGTTATCAGATCTTAAAAGATCCCTGTTCGTTGATCAATATTCAGTTTATTTTATTTTAAAATATATTATTCCCAAAATGTAATCTGATTACGTGACATTGAATCTAATTTGAATATGAATTAAAAAAGGCAGTACAGAAAAATACCACTGTGAATTCTTGTGTTAATATTATATATTAAAAGTAGTTAAACTGTTGACTTAAATGTTTTTTCAGTATCTCCTATGCTGGCAATACTATTTATAATGTTATAATTTAACATTAATTTTTCTTTTAAAAGACTAATGAAATTAAAAACAAATTTACATTCCATCTGCTATAAAACCTTCCACAGAAGACATGATAAGTTTGTGCTTAATGTTATGCAAGCCAAGTGTTAACTCACTTGGAGTAACGGTTGCATACACAAGCAACTCTACTGAGATTAAGGGGATAGCTACATGTGTGTTCCTCACACGGACAAAGGGAATTGCAATATGTTTTTCAGACTGTACATCTACTGAAGTGAGAACTTTGTCTTCATATTTATTTTCAAAGTATTAAGATTTCTGTATTAAAATTTGTGCATATATGCAAATTCACATGCAGGTTTGTATATAGAATGTGCACATACATATATGTTAATGTAGCAGAAGGTTTGTAACATTAAAAGTAATTTGTCATTCTATAGTGGCAAATGATTCTGCACAAACTTTTTTTTTTTTTGCATTTTGAGTAAGACATCACACAAAATCCTCATGATGCTCAGCAGTCATTGCCGTGGGGCACAGAGCAGCTTCATAGAATAAAGTCCAGAAATTGATAAACATTCTCCGTTAAAATGTGTTTTCACAGTAGCATTCTACCAAAATGAAAGTTAACTTTTGCCACGATTATGCCATTTGTACAGTAACCCTTACTTTCTGGGTTTGATATATGCAATAATTTTTACTTCAGTAATATATTAGTTTATATTCTAAAATTCTTTCATCCTTTTATGGTCCCTTTGGTGCCTTTTTTGTTTTCAGACTGAAATACCTTCTTGGCATGCTTTTACTCTGATGTCGTCTTTACAAGACTTTTATAGCTAATGCACTGCAATGAATAGCAGTATTTTCATACCTGCTGGAAGGGTGTATATAGCCCTGAGAAACAAATACAGAATCATTGTCTTCCTCTACTCAGTCTTTTGGGCTTTAGACATAAGTATATAATTTGTATTCATATATTAAAATCTTATTAAATAAAAGTAATAATATGAGTAAACAGAAAGGTGATTTACAGTACAAAAATATAAAGGGAAAAAAAAAAAACTACTGCAGTATTTTGTAAGTGGGAAAGGAAGAAGGTACTTCAATATATGCAAAATATTAGCATGTTAGTCAATTATCATTTAAATAGGATAATTATTATTTAAATTATCATTTAATAGTCACCTTCTGCTGTGATTTACTCTTTAAAAAGAAAAAAAGAAATTGATAGTGATTCCTCACTATGTTTGTGATATTTTCTAGATTTTATGCCTCAATCCACTTCCCTATATAGAGTAAGATTATTTTATTTATTTATTTATTTGGTGCATTATCATTGCATTCTATAAAGACTGCTATAAAAGTAATGCCTCCTATTTTATTATCTTGGCCTACAAAGTCACAGGCAGTTGTTAGCAATACGGCAGTAGAGGTTATACCTTCCTGTCAATTTTCTATTACATTTACTTGTCGTGTGGCAGATTGTAGCAGAGGGACAGTCTGACAGAATGGAGTCTGATACAGAAGTGTGTATGAAGAAAAACGTGTCATGGAATTCCTCCATGTGGAAAAAATTGTACCCACTGAAATTCATTGATGCCTGCTCAATGTTTATGGAGACCAAACAGTGGATGTGAGAACAGTGAGGTGCTGGGTGGTTTGTTTCAGCAGTGACAACATTGACATTGGGTCGCCTCCACTGGTACATGATTTTTATGAGCATGGCATGCAGGCTCTTGCTCATCACTGGCAAATGTGCTTAGCTAATAGCAGTGACTGTTTGGAAATATACTGCTTTGTAGCTGAACATTTTATCTATCAAATAGCGTTACTGTGCTCTTTCCATGGAAATAAATAGAAGGCATGACTTTCAGAGCAACCTACTTATATAGAATCAACCCAGCAGCACCAAGCTAACAGATTTTCTACATGGGCTACTTTACTACTGATATGGCTTTTACTTTTCCTTGAAGAAAATGCGTTATGTAATTGATGTATATAATCTGACACAAGTACCTCCAAAAATGAGATTCCTCCCACTGTAGTGCAGGAATTAATTAATTCCTAGATTTCTTTCTGTTTCCTTCCATAAAAAGAAGAGTAATTACAGATGTTAAACTTGAATAAGGAAAACACCAAAATAAAAGGGAACTTACCTCATTCATCTGAGAAACTTAACATAATTCAATAAATAGCATTAACTGTAGTTTAATACACTGGGGTGAATCACATAAAATCACAGAATCATAGAATTGTAGGGATTGGAAAAGATCTCCAGAGATCATCAAGTTCAATCTCCCTGCTAAAGCAGGTTCCCTACAGTAGGTTGAACAGGAAAGTGTCCATACAGGCCTCCAGAGAAGGAAACTCCACAACATCTCTGGTCAGCTTGTTCCAGTGCTCTGTCACTCTGACAGTGAAGAAGCAATTCCTCGTGTTTTCATGGAACTTCCCATGTTCCAGTTTCTGCCCTTGTTCTATTGCTGCATGCCACTGAAAAGAGTTCACTCCCATCCACTTTGACTCCCACACTTCAGATATTTAAAAACAGTTATGAAATTCCCTCTCATCCTTCTCCAAACCTAGGAGTCCCAGGTCTCTCAGCCTTTCCTCATACAGGAAAACTTTAGGCTCCTAATCATCTTTGTGTTCCTTCATGGGATTCTCTCTAGAAGATCTATCTTTTTTCAACTGAGGACCTCAGAACTGGTCATAGTATTTCAGATATGGCCTCATCAGGGCAGAATAGAGGGGAAGGATCACCTCCCTCAAGAGCTGGACAAGCTCTTCTTAACGCACCCTAATATATCATTGGCCTTCTTGGTCAAAAGAGCACACTGATGGCTCATGATCAACCTGTTGTCCACCAGGGCTGCCAAGTTCTTTTCCTCAGATAACTTTTCCAATACAAGCAGGAATACAAGTAGGCACATGTGATGAGTAAGACTGTTTTTTTTTTCAGCTTGCTGTGCAGAAGTGATTTGCATTTCTGGAAAGGAAAGGAGACAAATGAAACTGTTGAAGAAAGACAAGTTTGACTGTGCCAGGTCAGCATGTGTGTTTGTGGCTCTGAAGGTTGGCAGAGTTAATGAAATCAAATATTGAAACAAAAAATTTTAATGAGATTATTGTCATGGTATTGGGATGTTTATATGCTTTATTTATTTGGAAAAAAAAATAAAAAATAAAAGGAGATTCAAAAGGTAAAAATACATGAATGATTATGTTAATTTTTTGTAGAAATTATTTAAATCTTCTTGTCCCGTGCCTATGCTTTTTTCCAAATCATAATAAAAGAGATCTTATAAGTGACCATTATATATATAACACTGCCAACAACATCTTTAGTAGCTTTGCACCTCATATTACATTCATATATCATGTTAAGATAAAGATAATGCTATGATTAAATTTCAGATACTTTAGAAATATATTTCCTTCTTCAGTTTGTTACGTATGCAGATTTGGTCCCAAGCCTTTTGACATCTGTAAAGATATTGAAAAACAAGATTGATTTTTTTTCCCTTTCTGTTCAACAACGCATGTATTTCAAACAAAAAGGAAAAAAAAATACAATAGTTCTGACTTCAAGGTCTTCATCTCTGCTTCAGATCTTCTTCATCTCTGTCCAGAAGTTAGTCTTAATGGAAATCCCATCAAAATCAATCAAAGATTTCCAATGTTTTGAACTGACTTTAGGTCAGAATCTTAGCAAAGATATCTCAGTGTGCCAAGCATACAACAGTAATCCTATATATTCTTATATTTTTTCTACTCCTTTAAAACAAATTGTCTATCAGTAAGGATGCATTTAAATCCTTGAGTTTTAGTGTTGTGACCAATGGAAACGCAAAATACAGGAAAACAANAAAAAAAAAAGTGCCCCTTTCTAGTTTAATATATACAAAGCAAGGAAAGATAGCAGTCATTAATCATCAGTGTTTTACTTCTTCCTTTTATGCTAAAAAATATACTGGACACATCTGCTATGAAACTATATATCAAATTAAAACAGCTTGACCTTCAAATGCCTTCTTCTCAGTGTCCTTGTGACAAAGGGGAGCACTATTTGTCAGATAGTGAGACATTTTTTGATTTCTGTAGTCATGACTGTTAAGCATGCTATGAAAAAAAGGAAAAAAATAATAATAACAGCCCCACCTCCAGCTTACCTTCAAGTCAAATTTAAATGTAAATGATTAGCCAGTATGAGATAAAGTCATTGATCTAGCAAATACACTGCTGTGGAGTTAACATTATTGAAAGAAAGTACAAAATTTTCTTTTCCTGAACCTGGGGGCACAAAAGGCTAGCATGTATGAGAAAAGAAAATGCCACTGCTCTTTCTGTTTTCCTTTGTCATAATTTGTAGCCTTTTCACACATAGTTCTGACACTTAGTTCCAAATGCTCTGTGTTAAGATGACCCTGAAAACAATACTTTTGTGGTTGTGTTTCTTGTATACTTCTGCCTTCTGTTTTTTGTTTTTTGTTTTTTGTTTTTTTTTTTTGTTTTTTTTTTTTTAGCAACTTGATATTTCTTTCTCACATACAGAGCTTTAATACAGCTACTCCTGTATATCTGGGTTTATCACTAGATTACAGCAAACCTCTATTTTTAGCAACATACTGGAAAACAACAAATAACTCTTAATGCAAGCCCTATGTGCATCCTTTTACAGGCAGAAGACCTTACTGTTCCAGCTGTCTATTCCATAAAGGATATAGACAGGCTTGGATGTTTTTTTCACACTTTATCTGGAATAGAGACATTACATCTATCAACTTCACTAAGGTTAATCTAACTCAGAACAGAGTGTTGAAGTGGAAGATTTAACTGGGAATACAAGTTACTGAACAGACACCTAAGGCAAGTGCACTCTTAACTCATACAAGTTAATTAAGTCTCTAAACCTGTATGATATGAGCTAAGAGGTAAGTGCCCTGAATAATTCCAGTTGCCCTTTAAAACATACAAACAAAAAGCAACAAATAAGCAAGCAAACAAACAAACCAATTTCCCCAGAGATTAAAAACTTAGTACTCCATAGTGCGGTTGAAGTCCCCAGCGGGACAAGTGCTTGCGACTGCGACACCTCCTGTAGCTGACAGGTAGAAGGCTTCATTAACAGTCTCTGCTTGATCAGGTGTCCTGTAGTAGAGACCAGTCACAAGGCTCCTTTTGCTGCCATGGTCTCTGTCACCCATAGGCTTTCAGCTTACTTACAGCTATCTTTAGGGAAAGCTCTTCACATTCTATTCCTTTCCTGATATAGATAGCAACATCCCCTTCCCTCCTTCCTCAACTGCCCCTTCTGAACAGCTTGTAGTTGTTAACAGCTATTATCTAGTGTTGATAGATATAATCTAACAGACAGTTTCTAATCTTTTAACCAATGTCTCTGGGCCAGTGTTTCACACACTGTAGCCTCCTTGAATTCAGTGGAAATTAATATATATATATATATATATATTACTGAATGATAAATTGACCCCACATATTTGCAACAAGACATTTCAAATGATTGGAACAAACTGAAGAAACTTCTCTGGTCAAGGAAAGTTGTGTGCCTTCTGAATGGTGCATTTTCCAAGCTATTTTCTACTCAGGGCTGTGACAGTTCATAGCTATTAATAATAATAATAATGTTGGTGGCACAATTCCATGTTACTACAAATGCAATTTTTTCTACATTTAAAATAAATGTATGATGTTAAGAGTAACAGAGAAGGAGGGAAAAAACAAGAAAATAAGCACTGAGGGAGAAGGTGGAGCTTGAAGTCACTATTCATGTCTGAAGGTCATCTAATCTACTCCTCCTGCGCAAGCAGGGACACCTAGAGCAGTGTCTGCTGGCTTTTGAAGTTCTTTAAAGAGGAGACTCCACAACCTCTCTGTGAAACCTGTACCAGTGCTGTTATTCACACAGTACAGGAGTTTTTCCTGATGTTCAGATGGAACATCTTGTATTCATTCCACTTTGTGCCTATTACTTCTGTTTTGGCACTGGATATCACTGAAAAGAGCCTGATCCTGTCCTTCTCACACTTCCTCTTCAGGTATTTACGTACATACTTCTTTGAGATCTCTCCAAACCTTCTCTTCTCTAGACTGAAGAGTTCCTCTCAGCCTTTCCTCACAGGAGAAATGCTTGATATTTTTAATAAAAAATGTGCTTTGTTTTGTTTTGTTTTTCCATATGGTGGACTCGAAAATCCTTCCAGTATCTATGAAGATCTTTGCATACAATGGCTAGCCTCTGACAGGTGTGATGGTACCCATCCCAACTCTTCACTCCCAAAGCCATGTTATTGTTTCTGATATAGTGAAGGGAAATATAGTTGGCATTTAAAGAGCAAATACATTTTGGGCACATGCAGTTTCATAAACTATAGCTGTAAAAACATAAAACAAACAAACAAACAAGCAAAACCCCCTGCAAATATGTAAAGAATCTGCAAAATAGCCACAACAAGTGAATAAAAAAATAATTTTTTTCACCAGATACCAACTCAGCATCACTGACTACCCATGCAATCAAAATAAGGTCAGGAATACAGGGTAGAGAGAAAAACAATTTCTTCTCCAGTTTCATATTCACCAGGCACATATCCCATAGGATTATGTAGCTTGAATAAGAACACATTTTTCACTACTTTATTGCCTTTTTCTGTTGTTGTCATTTCCTGCCCTTGTTTCTTACTGAATGCACTGAATCAAAAAATCAAGATGATGTGACTGAAGCCTAGAAAGAAAAAGACCACTTGTGGTACAGTGGCAAAGGTAACTGTAAACTGGATGTTACTCGGTAGGATGAATCTACTTAGGAGAATCCCAGCTTTTAGTACAGACATGCTCAGAGAATTTTATATTGTTGAATTTTAAAATCTCTGTTATTTTCAACAGTGATGAACAGCACTGGAAGAAAATTAATCTCCAAAGAAATGAAACTACAACCCCCTTAATATGCCTGGGTCATCTCCTGGTTACAGTAGGGCATGTAGTACAGAATTGTTTTCTGCTGTTAAGTGACTGCTCATCAGTAGTTATTCTTGCATATTGGCATCATTCTCTCTTATCACACCACTCTTCTAGATCCCCAGGTATCCAATCGCTGTACTGTGCCTACACTTCTTGAGTTATTTTAGAATTTAGTGTGGTAAAAACAGGCAGATACATAGTATGATTAGACCTTGACAGAAGCATCTTACAGACAAAGAACCTTTGTCAGAAGCTCTAGAAATGCATTATTTCCCTAACAACTCTTCCTTCTTTTTGCTCATATAAAAACACTGCCTATTTTTAGAGTTAGTTTTGTATTCCTCTCTTGTGTGATTTTAGAATATCCTCTTTATCCACTGCTTGGCAGGAAAGTAGTGCAGTTTCTAGTTTGGTTTGAAGCAGAAGCATCAGTCTTACATAGGAAGTTATTTGTCTTTTACTACACACCACAGCAAGAACTACTGGCACAAGTGCATCCAGTGGAATGTATTTTGCTGTGGTCATTTTTTAAGGGCAGGAAATAAGTATTGTAATTAATTTTCAACTTGATATTAAGAAAAAAAATGGAACAAAACTTGTTGCTTGGTTGAAAATTCTACACACAAATGTTATTAAAAATCATGATCAAGGCAAAGCTAATCCTTTATAATAGAAGTACATTACCCACAATAAATAATAGTAGTACTAACTTTACTTGTGTTTCTCTAGGTTTTAATATCCCACCATCAGCTACTGGCTTTGTAACTATTTCATCACTTTCATGTCCTTCTCCAAAAGAGAAGTAGTCATTCTCCAGTGCAATTATCTCTGCTCTAAACAGTCAAGATAAGAGGCCAAGCTAATTTAAATCTGTCTTTGGAGGTAATTTACGCTTTAACCTTGGTCTTGACATTTATTCTGTATTCTTCCTCTTTATTCTCCCTAAACTATTCAAGCTGTGTCCATAAAACAAAAACCTCATTATGTAAACCTCAGTTTTCCTGTCCTTTAATGGAATGCTAGACAGTTGTGACTGTTAAATGTACATGCTTCTTTTGAGGATTACATATTTACTAATGACTACAAGATGACTACTTAACACTTTATTAATAACTACTTAAGAATATAAATAATTATGCCAAATGTTTAACTATTTAATAATTATTCCAGAATTTTAATGACTTGGAATGTAGAAAAAATGACTATGTTATCTAAAGATTAGAAAAAAAATGAATGGATAAATTCTAGATTTTAAAATACTTTCTGAAACAATGATGCTTTCATAATTAGATAATTATCTCTTTCCATTTAATACAACATTTCTATATAAGATTAAGAATGTTCTGAGTACATATAGTTCAAAATGCATTAAAAAAATGAATTAAAATAAGATTTTAATGGGGAAAAAAAAAAAAAAAAGTATTAGTACCAAGTGTCCTTGATGTCCAAAAGGATTTTTTTTGCAATTATTAATGTTTTTACTCCCATTGTGTAGCAGTCAATAAATAAAAGTCAGGACTTCGCTTCCTGGCAATTTTATGGCAAAAACAGTCACAAGCGGGATGGGGAGGAGAACTGGAAACAAAATAGTGCTCATGGGTTGATATAAAAAACTATAGAATAACTTCTTGCCTAATCCAGGCCAGCTGTCCTGGTTCTGCTTCCCCAGCATGTTGCTGCTGTGCCATAATTGTAGTGGCTATTCCCTCCCAAGTGGCCTGGCCTGGCCTGGCACACACCCAATATTCAGCAATAACCAAAATGTCAGTTTGCTATTAACACTGTCTCAGCTGAAACCAGGATGCTATCAAATCAGGAGTATACATCTGAGCTCTCATTTTAGGGTATAGATTATTACATGTTGACCCAGAAGGTATACCTGATCATTTTTTAATAAGGAATGTATTGTCTTCGGTTGAGATGGATTAAGTTTTCTTCACAGTAGCCCATATGGCACTAAATTTTGGATTTGTAATGAAAACAGTGTTTATGGCATAGTAATGTTCTTGCTATTGTCAAGCAGTGCTTAAAAAGCCAAGATAATTTCTCCTTATGCTGCCTTGCTACTGAGCAGGTTGGGGGTGCACAAGAAGTTAGAAGGAAACATAGCCAGGGCAGATAATTGAAATTGGTCAAAGGGGTGTGGAATCATAAAATATTTTGAGTTGAAAGGGGACTTTAAAGGTCATCTAGTCCAACTCCCCTGAAATGAACAGAGACATCTTCAGGAAAATCGTAATGGTCAGAGCCCTGCCCAGCCTGGCCTTCAATGTCTCTAGGGATATGCTCAGGAACAGAACTCTGGGGGAGTTTCTCAAAGACAGTCATCACTCAGTGACTGGCTGCCACTGGTCTGCTGCTGGTGAGTGATTACTTTTGCATCATTTGTTTTTTTTTCTTCTGTGCTTTTTCCTCTTTTATTTGTTTTCTTCTTTTTCCTTCTCCCTCACTTTCCTTGTTAAACTTTTTTTTTTTTCTTGACTCAGGATTTTTCTCATACTTGCCCTTCCAATTCCCTTCTTCATCCTGCCAAGGTGATACACAAGCAACTGCATAGGGTCTTATTTATCAACTGTGTCAATAAACTGCAGAGGGTAGCAGGTAATGTAATTATATCATTTTTATGTAAAATAATCCATATAAACAGCCTTGGATTAATTAAATTATATATCTGATTCATCAAGGGTTGGATAGAAGACTTTATGAACAAAGTAATAAGATGGTGCTATACTTAAAATTGAATATTGTTGGCAAGCTTTGAATAAACCATGCTTTTCAGTGAAGGAAAGTTTTCCAAAGGAACTTGCTTTGCAAGTGTTTGGTACATGAGAAATCATATGAAAGCACTTTTTTTTCTTTTCCTATAGAGCGAGTTTTGAAACCTCCACTTACTGATCTTCCATTAAATGGTTTTGCTTTGATTAGCATTACTGTGTAGATGTTGGTAAGAAACTGAACGTTGTTGTGTTTGTTGACAGTAAATGTCAGTAATAATATTTTTTATAAACTTGAAACTAATTAAGTATATGGAGCATTATGCTAGCCAGAGCTAGTAGGAGTATAAACACAAACTCATACTAAATGTATTCATTTATTCATTTGCCTTTCCTGACAGGTTGTTTCTAATGACTAATCATACTTTTGAAGTCTTTAACATGAACATTAAAGGAGTCAAGAAACCATTAATATTACATTTTTCTTGATTTTTTCTTTGTTGATGTTTTGTTTTAAGCTGGAAAATAACATCTGATACTGAGTTGAGTTCCACTGAAAATATTAAAATTTACTGTTACCATCTAAAGAGATAAGAAAGCCTTACGATGTTATGAGAGAATTAGCACTAAAATTTGTTTTTACTCTTGTTAATTGATGGATCTTGCAGCCTGACAGTATTATGCTTACTTTCTATCTTCAACTTTTTGTTAGATAGAATTTCTTATTTATATTTAAAGTAAGTTAAGACTGAATGATGCAAGCTCTCAGATGGAAATATGTTAAAATACAGTTAAAAACACATAGTTAAATCATGTTTTCATTTGAAGAAAAGTTTGTAGTATATAAATAAATCCAAGGAGCTACATTTTTTTTTGTGCATTTGAGCAGAATATTTTGCAGAAGATTGGATTTATTTATTTTTATTTATATATGTATCTTGTAATATATACACAAAGAAATATTTTGACATACAGTGATGTTACTGATACATTCTTAAAAACAGCAGCTCTGATGTAGGTTTCGAACATACTTAATTTTGGGAAAACATAGTCTTGTGTGAAATTAATATCTTGCTTAACCTATCTAAGTGTCATTTATCAAGTATGTTTATCCTATGGTAACCTGGAAAGGAACAATCTGCTGCCAGTGCTGTAGTTCATGCTAGAAACACTTGACTTTGGAAAAACTTACCTTCAGGTCTAGCTCTGAGCTGTGCTACTTTACATGGCAAGATTTCTGTAATGGAAATGTCTACCTGCCTCATGTTAGATAAAAACCAGTTCCAGCAAGATCAAAATGGACCTGCCACTGGCCAAAGCTGAGCCAATGAACGAGTGATGTTGAGTGATGTTTATTGTGCCTCTTTGATAATACAGTTAAGTAAATGAAAAAAAAAAAAAAAAAAAAATGGTGCAACCGCAAATGAGAGATAACAGAGAGAAGACATGAGAGAAAAAGCCGTGCAGAAGCCACATTCAGTGAAGAAGGAGGACAGGAGGATTTTCAGACATTTGAGCAGAAGCCCATGGTGTACCATGGCAGTGCAGATTTCCATTCTGCAGCCTGTGGAGAAGCCCCCTGAAGAGTATGAAGTCTGAGGGATCTGTCTCCCATAGGGAGATAATACTGTGGCAGCCCATTCCTGAAGGAGTGTAGGCCATGGTATAGATGCATATTAGAACAGTTCTTCAAAAACTGCAGACCATGAGAAGCCCACACAGGATTAGTTTGGGAATGCTGTCATCCTGGGGAGGGAATTCACACAGGAGCAGGAATGGAGAGAGAGTGTGACCATGGAGGAGCAACAGAGACAAAGTGTTATGAACTAATGACAGCCTCTGTTCCCTGCTACCTTGTGCCGCTTGGGGGAAGGAGGCAGAAGAGTGTGGATGAAGGAGAAGGAGTTTTTAGTTTCCTTTGAGTTCTTACTGCCCTAATCTGTTATAGGAGACAAATTGTGTTAATTTTTCTACATTAAGTCTGTTTTTTCCATGATAGTTATCGATGGGTGATTTCACTCTCATCTCAAACCAAGAGCTTTGTTTATGTCCTACCCCTGTCCTCTAGATGGGGAATGAGAGAGCAGTATGATAGAACTTAGCTGTCCATCAGTGTTAAAGCAGCACAGCTGTAGAATGGAGTGAGAAAAAAGAACAATAGTCCACATTGCACAGGTGGATGAGAAGGTATATTTCAGATAAATATGATTAATAACACTGAAGACCACCTTGTAAAAGAGTGGAGAAAGGATGTCTTTGGTGTTACCATACAACACCTGCAGAATACAGTTAGGTGAAAATATTTCAGTTGTTTTAAGACAAAGTGCGCAACTCAGAGAAGGAAAGGAATGCAAAGTAGGAGAAAATGAACGAAGAAAGGAAGGGAAGTTAGGGAAGTAGGAAGGAAAGACCCTAGAAATCAGTTTTCAATTTTATCAAATGGTGGCTTAAAAAATTGCAAATGTATGTACATGTGAATTTACTCTCATAGGGATCTTAGGATAATGAAAAATCTGTGATTTTTTCATGTTGTGGAAAAAAAAAAAAACAACAACAACAAAACAAAACACCAAAACCCTGCATAAATCTTGAAAAAAAAAAAGGATTTAAAAAAAAGATGAATAGTTTTGGTAAATTCCTTTTGTTTTAGGGACAGATGCAAAATTTGTTCCTTTACTTAAGATTTATTCTATTTAGGGAAGTTATGTCTCTCCCTGTCTTTTTTGCCCATAATCTGTGTATCTATGATCAATGATGGGCTCTGATGAGTAAGTGAGGTAATCTGAGATTAAAGTGAGATGACTGTGATTAGTATAGTACATAGAATAAATAACTAACAGAAGTATGAGAAGTAAATATTTCTGGGATAATTCCAATGGAACTTGATAAAGATACTGTACTCCAGGGGAAATTTTATGTAGTCAGACTCTCACATTTTATAAATAGCTTTAGCTCTGTTAAAATTGATTGCAATTGTTGAGAACATCTGAATATCATCATGGGTTAATGTTAAATAATAGATAAATCACCTTTATGCAAAAATGAAAAATAAAGAGAATTTCTAACAACAGGGCAAGATATCCTGAATTTGCATCTAACAAGACTGAACCGAAAAAGGAATATTATTAAGGACAGTTAGAATTACTGACCACAAGTAATTTCATTTATATCTAGTAAGAAATGTAAGGGATCACTGAGCTCAGTGTTAAAAGGATCAATGGACAATGGTGCAGTAGCTCAGAACTCAGAACTGCTCAGAACTGCAGTAGCCCTGGAACCTTCATAAACTTTCTGAAATTTACTCCCATTTAACACCTCTGGCAATGTCCACAGGTTTATTGATGTTTCTATGTGTGATATTTACCTTTCTTGTTTTTCAGAAAGCAAATCTGTGGAAATTTGGAATATTCTGTTGGAAGTTTTTCCAAGAATTAGCAACGAGCTCTCAAGAAGGGATCTAAAATAAATTTAAGATTGATAAGATTCTAGAAGTTTTTATTAAAAACAATTCAGATTTTATCCTTGAAAATTGGACTTTTGGGGGTAATTTAGGCAGCCATTATCAGTATGTTTTGCTTTGATCCCTCTCTGCTCTGTGGTCTGCTATGAAGTCAATGACTTTGCTTATTAAAGC
Source organism: Pavo muticus (assembly GCA_016647715.1). Taxonomy (NCBI): domain Eukaryota; kingdom Metazoa; phylum Chordata; class Aves; order Galliformes; family Phasianidae; genus Pavo; species Pavo muticus. Next base: position 74,718 of record JACDJE010000597.1, on the reverse strand, counting down.
ATTCCATAACCAAGGCTTAAATAAGCTGCAATTTAAAAGCCATCTCAAAGGAACAATGGGCACAGAAGTGTAATTTTTCCATATTTTGTAGGTATATACAAGTATATATGTTTACACTTACTGTTGATCCTAAACAAGGAAATATTAAAAATAAAAATGGAGGCATTGCTTTCAGAGCAGGCTTTGTTTAGGGGAATTTATTCTTATATTCTATTTTCTCCATTAAGCTGTTCTCAGGGTAGCTGGTCATACACTTTCACCTCATATGTATCTTCTACATAGTACAGAGAGGGAAGAATCTTTTAAAAGCATAAAATTCTGGTATATAATTAGATGAACTGTATTCTCAGCAAAAGCTTCAAATTTTGAAAATGAAATTTCAAACTACTATTCATGTGAAAGGGGGCTTAATTATCCTACCAAGCGCCACAGATCTCAATGAGTATTGCACATATTTTAAAGATGTCATTAAAGTATTAATTGGTTAATTAAGTCCGACCTTATTTATCCAGAATCCAATGAAAATCTCTAAAAGATTTCCATCGCCTTTAATCAGATTAGATCAAAATCCAAATGAGGCAAGTCAAACAAAAAGACATTGAGTCAGTTAATGTTTACAAAAAGAGAGTAAGGAAAATAATAAAGTAAGGTTTAAATACTGTTTCTATCAAAAGGAGGTATTATTTTTAGGAAAAGAACAAGTAAAAAGTAAGAAGGTGAAAAAAGTTGTGAGTGATAAATGGATAAGGTACTGAGACTTAAGGAAAAAAAAGCAATCTAAAATCTAATTCTACCACTTGTGTGGTAGGAGAATCTGTTCTCTTCTTGGAGTCACCTGTACAAGCTGACAAATTTACCCTTCAGACAAATGTAGAGCTCCTGTTACACACACCCTTTTATTCTTGTAAGGTTTCACAGACTTGCTAGACCTGTCAAAACCTGGCAACTTTGAGGAGTACCCCAACAGGACTGTACGTGTCAGGCTTAGAAGCTGCCCCTGTTAAAGATCCCTATTGCAACAGAAGCTACAGACAGACCGCACTGCAGTCATCAATTGCAGTGGACTTCATACCTCCAGCAGCACAGTAACAATAAAGAATTAGACAGAGAAATTAATTATCAAATTGAATGGATCAGAATAAGGAAATCCAAGAACACTTGAATATTTTTAACCATTTTTAATGATCAATATTTTCGTGATAGCCAACTGTCTCTGTCAGGACTATCTCACTACTATCAGACGTAAAGTGTTACCAGTGTTTACCAAAATTCTCCATGTTGATTATACATTACATATTTCCTAAAATAGGAACAAATATAAATGGGAAATTGAAAATAAAATGAGAATTAATTTGGTAAAAGGAATATTTGGAACCTGGATAAATGCATTGTCTCAGTCTCTCTTGCTACTTCTGTCTCAGTGAAGTGAAGAAAAAGATCTTGTGAAGAAAGAAAATCTGCTGAAGACTTTTTGATTACTGTTTTCAGGTTTTAGAATACATTTGCTTATTTTCTTGGTATCCTGATATATATATATATATGTGTGTGTGTGTGTGTGAGACTGATGCTTCACAAACTTCTCTGATTACTAAAAATATCTCAATATAGTCATTACACTCTGGAGACTGTCTGGCTGTCGCATATCTGACCTGGTTGAATGCCAAGTATAATACTCCACTGCTCTCCCTCTCCACTATCCCCAGATGTTTAATAATTTAAACTACTGACAGTTTAATTCAGGCTGCTAATGAATGAGAAGCTTGATTTTCAAGTAGCCACAAGGAAAACTCAGTGACTTGAAACCAATAATAAATACAGAAAGAAATCATGCCACTTTAAAACAATTTCAGGAATGATTTAGTAAAGGATTTCCTTAGGGAAAATACTTTATTTTCCATTAAAATTAGCTTATATCATTTCCATAAGGTAAACTTTTTAAAAAATAGAAGACAAACGATAGTGTTCCTCTTCATGGGGAATAAGCTATTGTTTGCAAATGACCCTTCTTCATCTCCTTCACATTCCTCAAAATTTAGAACCTCAAAGACAAAATATCTTCTTAATCTTTGTGAAGGAAATAGAGGATTCAGTCTTATCCTATATCACCTATCATAAGACTAATGTCTGCTTTAAGGCAAAAATTTATTATCTATTAAAATTGTTTTTTGGCCAAATTTGAAGTTAGATTCTAACTATGTTAAATATAAATTTCTATTACTTTTCAGAAGAACTCCACACTCTTTTCTTTTCTTTTCTTTTCTTTTCTTTTCTTTTCTTTTCTTTTCTTTTCTTTTCTTTTCTTTTCTTTTCTTTTCTTTTCTTTTTTCTTTTCTTTTCCTTTCTTTTCCTTTCTTTTCCTTTCTTTTCCTTTCTTTTCTTTTCTGGAGTGTTTTTAAGCTGCTAGATATGTTACCTATACTATAAAGATGGACTGAAATAAGAAATAGAACTTGAAAAATATTTGCTCTCATAGCTGCAAACTTTAATGGTCTTCACTGTGTTTGTCTGCTTAAGATGGTTTATTCAGAAATCAAACAGAAGATTTGGTATCCTCATGGTTTCTTTCACTATTTTTTCCATGTATGTAAATATTTGAAATGAGTTCAGATATCTGAACCCACAGCCCACAACAGGGGGGTTGAAATTAGATGATCTTTGAGGTCCTTTTCAACCCAGGCCATTCTGTGATTCTATGATTCTATAATTCTATGATTCTAAAGAAAGGAGAAAAATTGTATGACAACACTGCATTCAAATGTGCTATAAATACATAATCAAGAATGCAATGCAGAAATGAAAAACGGAAGAGGTTTCTATGAATATTTTTTTTCATTTTATTTTTAGTAAATATGAGATTAATTCTTACATTCCACAAAGATGGGTGATTCATGTAACAGGTCTTGATAAAAGTTGTAAAGCAAAGAAGATTTTTTTTTTAATGCTACAAAATTAAAAATAAATAAGTTATGAGCATCTGTTATACTCTAAGAATTACTGTTTAAAGTGCAGCAAGTTTACTATGGATGTAAGTTAGAATAATAAATTGGACATTTACTAATACTTTGCTGCCACTGAAAATAACATCGAAAAGCAATACTCAGTGTCTGTAAGAATCCAAGGATTACTAACCAAAGAAATATAGGCTTCTTTTACACTGGTTATTCTGCATAAGTGGTCTCAAACACACAGTGAATAATGCAGTATTTATTTTTCTATTTTTCTGTGAAGCCAAACATATATTTAACTGTGAACTATAGAAAACAAGAAGAGCACAGTGTAGTTTAGAGGTAAAGAAAAAAATTAAGCACTGACAAAATTACAAGAAAAGCATGAAATAAAAAGTTTTTAGGTTGCTGTTACTGTGCTCCACAGGTAGATGATGAATGTAAAATCTTGCTAGAATTGTTTTCTGAAATATTTATGTTAATTAGCAAGGCTTCCCAAATAGTGAGAGGAAATAATCATTATTGAGTTTGTATTTACTGTAGAAAATTATTTTATTCAAAGGCATTGTCCTTTAAAATACTGGTAGGAAAAAAAAAAGAAAAAAAGAAGAAGGAACATCCCTGTGAGGAAGAAAAAGTATCTATTTAATTCATTATCCTGCCTCTGGCACTAGCTAGTTGCAGACGCTAGTGGAGAGAATGTAATAAAAATAGTCATTGTTCCTCCTTCTTTGTAGCTTTGTGTAACCACCAGCTTAACCACAGTCCTGAGCAATGGGGACATCTTGAGCTTCTCAGCTATCTCAGTATGGCCCAGAGTCACAGTCAAGGCAATTTGAATGATAATTGTTAAGCCATGCAGTAACTCTTACTTTTATTAAAGGTCATCTTAATTTTGTTACCTCATGCATGTGTGAAGACGTCATTTCCTCCTCTGTGATTTTTTTATGACATTCTTCAAGTTGTGTCTGCCCCTCTGTTAAACCTTCACTTTATGCTAAGGAGACTGACTTGTTTTATTTGACAAATCTTTTTTATTATTTTTCATTTTTCCTTTTTGTAATATTCAGGAGGTTTGCACTAAAAGGATGTCATGATGTTTTATGATTTTTGGTTATCAGTATTCCACATCATAACATCATGTAGTGCACTGGGAGTTAAAGTGTTCCAGGTACCTGTCCCCGAAGAGAAGAAGAACTACATTCCCCAGAAGACTGTTCGCTGTGCTGTTATCATTTCTGCTCAGGGGGCACAGACACAAGGCCTTGGTAGGTCATCTGACCGGGCTCTTCTTCATCAGTCTCTCTCCCTGCTGCTCGACTGGACTGCGCATCTCACCTCAGCGTTATGGTGAGGCCTGCCCAGCTTTTGGACAATCTCTCTCTCTCATTGTATTTATTTGATTTATTAGCTTCAATTCTAATTATATTGTATTATAGTGTGTTATCTTGCATTCCGATACCATATTTAGTAAATTAGTTTGTTTCTCCTCAGGTCGTTTTTAATTATTTTGGGGTCTCTGTTTCCCTTTTCTGGAGGCGCGGATTTTGCGAAATCCCTCCACCCCACTAGTCACGGAACTGGGCCAAACCAGCCCGTAAACTGTCGACAAAGGACAGCAGAAATTTGCCAGCAGTATAGGACATAAACTACATTTATTTATATCTATCTATTACCATCAGAAGAGGATTCTCTGTTACATCCTCCTTTACAAACTACCACCATGCTGTCATCTTTTTCTCATCATAATACCTTTTTCTTATCCCTTCTAGAGTAGTGTATTTGTGTTGTTCCATGTATGTTGTCCAGATACCAGAGACATAAGGATTTGGAACATTTCAGTGAAGTCTCTGTCACTTAAATGCAGTTTATGAAGTGTCTGTCATGTCACTTTGGATTTTCAGCTGGACTCTGAGCCAAAATATGATAATTGGATGAATGAAATTCTGTTAACATCTGAACACTCCATACTCAGTTGCCTTCTGACAAAATTCTTTAGCAAGAGTACAGGATAAAACATGAAGAGTTTCTTCATCTTGCTTCTTTAAGACAAATGAGTCTTAAAATTTGGGGGAAGAAAAAAAAAAAAATCATAGAACCCTTAGAGTTGGAAGGGACCTCTAAAGGCCATCTAGTCCAATTCCCATACAATGTAAAGAGACATCCATGGCTAGATCAGGTTACCCAGAGCCTTGTCCAGCCTCACCTTGAAGGTCTCCAGGGATGGGGCATCAACCACATCACTAGACAATCTATTCCAGTGCCTCTCTGCCCTCACTGTAAAAGATTTTTTCCTTATATCCAACCTAAATCTACCCTCTTTAAATTTGAAGCCATTTCCCTTTGTCCTATCACCACAGACCCTGCTAAAGAGTCTGTCCCCTTCTTTCCTGTAGTTCCCATTTAAATACTGAAAGGCTGCTATAGGCCTTCTCTTTTCCAGGCTGAAGAGCCCCACCTCTCTCAGCCTGTCCTCATAGGAGAGGTGTTCCATTCCATGGATCATTTCTGTGGCCCTCCTCTGGATGTGCTCCAACATGTCTATGTCTCTCCTGTGCTGAGGACTCCACATCTGGATGCAGTACTCCAGGTGAGGCCTCACTAGCGCAGAGCAGAGGGGCAGCATCACCTCACTCGCTCTGATGGCCATACTTCTTTGGATCCAGCCCAGGATACGGTTGGCTTTCTGGGCTGCAAGGGTACATTGCTGGCTCATGTCCAGCTTCCCATCCACCATAGTACTCCCAGGTCTTTTTTGGCAGGGCTGAATTCAATCCTTTCATCCCCCAGCTTGTGTTGGTTATGGGGGTTGCATTTGGATTTGTTGAACATCATGAGGTTCACCTGGGCCCCTGCTCAAGCCTGTCTAGATTCCTCTGGATGGCATCCCATCCCTTTGATGTGTCGACTGCACCCCACAGCTTGGTGTCATCAGCAAACTTGCTGAAGGTGTACTAGAGCCCACTGTAAATATTAGTAATGAAGATATTAAAGAGTATTAGCCCCAGCATTGACCTCTGAAGGACACCACTCATCGCCGATGTCCATTCAGACATCGAGCCATTGACCACCACTCTCTGAACCCTTCTTCATCCATTGGACAGTACACCCATCAAATCCATATCTTTCCACTTTGGAGACAAGGATGTTGTGGGGTATCTTGTCAAAGGCCTTACTGAAGTCGAGATAGACAACATCAGTGTCTCTTCTCTTGTCCACTGATGCAGTGACACCATCACAGAAGTTGGTCAAGAAGGATTTGCCCTTGGTGAAGCCATGCTGGTTTGCCCGTATCACTTCCCTGCCTTCCATGTGCCTTAGTATATCTTCCAGGAGGATGTGTTCCATGATCTTCCCCAGCACAGAAATTAGACTGGCAGGGTGGTAGTTTCCTGGGTCATCCTTTTTACCCTTCTTAAAAATGGGTGTGATGTTACATTTTTTCTAGTCACCAGGGACTTCACCTGATTGCCATGACTTTTCAAATATCATTGAGAGTGGCTTAGCAACTCCATCAGCTAATCCCCTTAGGGATGTGATGAATCTCATCAGGACCCATAGACTTGTGGATGATGAGATTCCTCAGGTGTTCACAAACGTGATCTTCTCTTACAGTGGGAGGGACGTTGCTTCCTTGATCCCCCCCAGTAAAAGCAAACATTTGAGGTCTGTATGAAGATATTATAATATTATAATCTCGAAAAGAACAGTATATTTATACTTCCAAAATATTTTACTCCAATTGATCTATTTTCAAAGTAAGGTACTTAACTAAATTTTGTATTGTTTAGTATATCATAATGTTTTAATTCAATAGAACAAGATTTCATTTTAGATTTATATATATAAATACACATATGAACTCATATTTGCATATAAATACATATACATACATATAATTGTATCAACATACATATGTATATATACATATGTATATAAGTATATGTATATGTATGTATTTATTTGTGTATATAAAACTTCTTGGCCTTCATATGATCCATGGAACCCTCTGCAACTGTATAAGCTACAGTAAAACTGTCTAACTTCCATCACTGAATGTGGAAATAGCTGTATCAGACATGGAGACATAGAGGTTGGCATTAGTATCAGACAGCAGACCTGAACTGCTGCCAACAAGGTGGGTAAAAAGGTTTGAAATAAGTTCCACAAACAGCCTCCTAGCAAAAAAAGTCAGCAGCATTTTCCCATGTAAGAAGTAGAAGAACTTTGAAAGAGTGATCCCTATGACTAGTTCATCAATAATTTTAAAGCAGTGCTGCTATAAAATGAGAGAGTTAGGCCTACAGAAATATTTCTGATTAATATTGTATTTGTCCAAATATGCCTCTTATTTCAAGATTTAAGAGCCAATTATTTTCAGAAAGCTTCAATCCAAAAGGAGATTTTTGAGATAATCTTTGTTAAAATACGTGAATTTGGTGCAATGCTGATACTATTTTATTAATACGTTACAGACACACACATTCATACATATATAAAAATTAAAATACAGGCATAAGCTGAAGGCAGGAGAGAGAATTTGTTAATTTCTTGTAGTTAAAAATGAACTTTTAGATATTATTTTCATATGTATTCATTTTCGAAGAGTCACTCAAATATAATAAAGGCATACAAAAGAACAGAAGATAAAATCAGATTCATAATTTTGTTGGAGTAACCTAGAAATGAGTACAGACTGGGAGAAGAAATAATTCATTGCGAACAGCCCTGTGGAGAAGGACTTGAAGATTCTGGTGTACAAAAATATTGACATGAGCCAACAGTGTTCTCTTGCAATCCAAAAGGCTAACTCTCTCCTTGGCTGCATCAAAAGAGGTGTGATCAGCAGGGAGAGGGGGTGATTGTCCCCCTCTACTCAGCCCTTGTGAGGCCCCATCTGGAGTACTGTGTCCAGATCTGGAGCCTCCAGCACAAGAAAGATGTGGCGCTGTTGGAGAGGGCCCAGAGGAGGGCCACAAAGATGATCAGAGGGCTGAAGAACCTCTCCTAGGAAGAAAGGTTGATGGAGTTGGCCTTTTTTAGCTTGGGGGAGAGATGACTCAGGGGAGACCTCATTGCAGCCTTCTAGTACTTGAAGGGAGCTTATAAAGAGCAGGGAATTCTGCCTTTTACACAGATATCTAGCAGTGGGCCAAGGGGAAAATGTTTAAAACTAAAAGAGGGGAGATTTGAATGTTGGGAAGAAATTTTTTATTCAGAGAGTTTTGAGGTGCTGCAGTAGGCTACCCTGAGAGAAGTTGTGAATGCTCCATCCCTAGAGGTGCTCAAGACCAGGCTGGAAGTGGCCCTGGGCAGCCTGATCTAGTGGATCGCAACCCTGCCCATAGTAGGAGAGTTTGAACTAGATGATGTTTATGATGCCTTCCAAACTAAGCCATTCTATGATATTGTGATCCTAAGCAAGTTACCTAAATAGTCTAATAAATGTGTTTTTGTACCACTTACTATGATCTTTTTAATTAAACAGCATAAGCATTTGAAAGTAATTATATTAAGTCTTGTTTCTCTAAAAACTACACAACAGCAAATGCTGATCTGATTTATTCCTTAATGTTTGTTGTCCCTGTCTCCAGTTAAATTCCAATCACCTTATAACAGAAGGAAAAGTTGCAACTGAGTCATTTGTATATATTTTATAAATATTTCATCACAGACATCAGAATCACAGAATCACAGAATCACTAAGGTTGGAAAAGACCTATAAGATCATCCAGTCCAACCATCCACCTATCACCAAGGGTTCTCGCTAAACCATATCCCTCAACACAACATCCAAACGTTCCTTGAACACCTCCAGGGTCGGTGACTCCGCCACCTCCCTGGGCAGCCCATTCCAGTGCCTGACCACTCTTTCAGAGAAGTAGTATTTCCTAATATCCAGCCTGAATCTTCCCTGGCGCAGCTTGAAACCATTTCCTCTAGTCCTATCACCAGTTACATGAGAGAAGAGGCCGACCCCCAGCTCACTACAACCTCCCTTCAGGTAGTTATAGAGAGCAATAAGGTCTCCCCTGAGCCTCCTCTTCTCCAGACTGAACAATCCCAGCTCCCTCAGCCACTCCTCATAAGGCCTGTGCTCCAGACCCCTCACCAGCTTTGTTGCCCTTCTTTGAACACGTTCCAGGGCCTCAATGTCTTTCTTGCAGTGAGGGGCCCAGAACTGGACACAGTACTCAAGGTGCGGCCTCACCAGAGCTGAGTACAGGGGGACAATTACTTCCCTGCTCCTGCTGGTCACACTACTTCTGATACAAGCCAGGATGCCATTGGCCTTCTTGGCCACCCAGGCACACTGCTGGCTCATGTTCAGCCGAGCGTCAACCAACACCCCCAGGTCCATTTCCTCTACACAGTCTTCTAGCCACTCCGCCCCAAGCCTGTAGCGTTGCTTGGGGTTGCTGTGGCCAAAGTGTAGGACCCGACATTTGGTCTTATTAAACCTCATCCCATTGGCTTCAGCCCAGCTATCCAGCCTGTCCAGATCCCTCTGTAGGGCCTCGCTACCCCCAGGCAGATCGACACTTCCAGCCAACTTGGTGTCATCTGCAAACTTACTGAGGGTGCACTCAATGCCCTCATCCAGGTCATCAATAAAGATATTGAAGAGGACAGGCCCCAGCACCGACCCCTGGGGAACACCACTCGTGACCGGAACATTTTGCCTGGATGCTTAATACGTATGTGAATTAATCTGTTAGTCTCTGAGTTACTGGGCACAAGGACTGTTTCCCATTCATTCATTTCTCCATCTTCCCTTTCTCACAACAAATTCCATGAATTTCTGTGAATTTCATGTGTATTATTGTACTGTGTAACTGAACTTTATCTCAATTCACATTAATTAAATCCATAATGAATGTTATGCTTTGCACTAGCAAAAATGATGGGTATTGACTGGCAGCAGTGTCTTTACAAAATATTGTAGCATAAGGCTTTGTATGGCATGTTCTCTCTTTTCCCTTCCCTTTACCGCAGCTGCTGACATTTTGGCTATATTTACTGGATGACGCTGATTCAATCATGGCAGTACCATACAGTGTAATAAGAAAGCAAGAAGGCATTGCCTGTGACTAAAAAAATACGGTGTGTACACAGGCTTGTTGTCACTAACTTCTTTGGAAACAAAACAAAACAAAACCAAACAAAAAATCTTAACAACAAGAACACAAAGATATGTCTTAAAATCCTTTATATAAAGGCTGTATAAAGAATCATAAGTGCCTATGAAGGTACTACAATCATGATACTTCCTCTGTGAATTTGAGTAATTATCAGTGATCCTTGAGTATAAAGTCCTGGAGATATAATGTATTGTTAGCCTTATGTCTATACATTCAGAGGCTGCAAAGGAGAAATGAGATAAATTGCATTCATTCCACAACAGACGTAAAGCAAAGATTTTTTCCTAGGCACAGGAAATTACTTTGAAATTCAAATTCAATTTTTTAACTAAGAATAGGAAAAAAAAAAAAGACACCCACATGAAAGTATTTTCAACCTAGAAATATTTGTATAGGAGCAGTAATTAATATGAACATGCTATTTTCTCTGTAGTAGACATATCTCCCAGGATTTTGAGATAGTTTTATCCTAATATACTTACTATATCCAAACTTTCTAGTTTTAATGCTTAAAGAAATAGCTTTGAATAGCCCCACAAAGAACAAATAAATGCTATTCCCAGAGCTTCTGGAGCTGCTTCAAACTTCAAATATAGATGTACTTTCACCATAGCATTTGTCCTCCAGGTAGACCTTTGAGACTGGTTCCACATCTCCATTCGTCCAAAACAGATGCATAGAAAGCAAGAGCGATCACAGTGGCCCTAAGCTATTGATCCATAGATAGCATGGAAGTGGAAGACACCCAACCAAAAAGACAAAGACTTGACTTATAATCTCCTACTGCAGAGGAGGAAGGAATGAGACAAAAAGTTTAGAAAGCTTTGTAGTTTTTAAAATGAACTTGACAGTGGAGGATAAATCAGATGAAAGCTGCAGTGAGACTAGGGTTATTTAAAAAAAAAAAACACACAACAATCCGAAGAACCAATCAATGTCATTTATTGCATGGGAAAGGAAGTGAGTNAACAAAACAAAACACCAAAACCCTGCATAAATCTTGAAAAAAAAAAAGGATTTAAAAAAAAGATGAATAGTTTTGGTAAATTCCTTTTGTTTTAGGGACAGATGCAAAATTTGTTCCTTTACTTAAGATTTATTCTATTTAGGGAAGTTATGTCTCTCCCTGTCTTTTTTGCCCATAATCTGTGTATCTATGATCAATGATGGGCTCTGATGAGTAAGTGAGGTAATCTGAGATTAAAGTGAGATGACTGTGATTAGTATAGTACATAGAATAAATAACTAACAGAAGTATGAGAAGTAAATATTTCTGGGATAATTCCAATGGAACTTGATAAAGATACTGTACTCCAGGGGAAATTTTATGTAGTCAGACTCTCACATTTTATAAATAGCTTTAGCTCTGTTAAAATTGATTGCAATTGTTGAGAACATCTGAATATCATCATGGGTTAATGTTAAATAATAGATAAATCACCTTTATGCAAAAATGAAAAATAAAGAGAATTTCTAACAACAGGGCAAGATATCCTGAATTTGCATCTAACAAGACTGAACCGAAAAAGGAATATTATTAAGGACAGTTAGAATTACTGACCACAAGTAATTTCATTTATATCTAGTAAGAAATGTAAGGGATCACTGAGCTCAGTGTTAAAAGGATCAATGGACAATGGTGCAGTAGCTCAGAACTCAGAACTGCTCAGAACTGCAGTAGCCCTGGAACCTTCATAAACTTTCTGAAATTTACTCCCATTTAACACCTCTGGCAATGTCCACAGGTTTATTGATGTTTCTATGTGTGATATTTACCTTTCTTGTTTTTCAGAAAGCAAATCTGTGGAAATTTGGAATATTCTGTTGGAAGTTTTTCCAAGAATTAGCAACGAGCTCTCAAGAAGGGATCTAAAATAAATTTAAGATTGATAAGATTCTAGAAGTTTTTATTAAAAACAATTCAGATTTTATCCTTGAAAATTGGACTTTTGGGGGTAATTTAGGCAGCCATTATCAGTATGTTTTGCTTTGATCCCTCTCTGCTCTGTGGTCTGCTATGAAGTCAATGACTTTGCTTATTAAAGCATTCCATAACCAAGGCTTAAATAAGCTGCAATTTAAAAGCCATCTCAAAGGAACAATGGGCACAGAAGTGTAATTTTTCCATATTTTGTAGGTATATACAAGTATATATGTTTACACTTACTGTTGATCCTAAACAAGGAAATATTAAAAATAAAAATGGAGGCATTGCTTTCAGAGCAGGCTTTGTTTAGGGGAATTTATTCTTATATTCTATTTTCTCCATTAAGCTGTTCTCAGGGTAGCTGGTCATACACTTTCACCTCATATGTATCTTCTACATAGTACAGAGAGGGAAGAATCTTTTAAAAGCATAAAATTCTGGTATATAATTAGATGAACTGTATTCTCAGCAAAAGCTTCAAATTTTGAAAATGAAATTTCAAACTACTATTCATGTGAAAGGGGGCTTAATTATCCTACCAAGCGCCACAGATCTCAATGAGTATTGCACATATTTTAAAGATGTCATTAAAGTATTAATTGGTTAATTAAGTCCGACCTTATTTATCCAGAATCCAATGAAAATCTCTAAAAGATTTCCATCGCCTTTAATCAGATTAGATCAAAATCCAAATGAGGCAAGTCAAACAAAAAGACATTGAGTCAGTTAATGTTTACAAAAAGAGAGTAAGGAAAATAATAAAGTAAGGTTTAAATACTGTTTCTATCAAAAGGAGGTATTATTTTTAGGAAAAGAACAAGTAAAAAGTAAGAAGGTGAAAAAAGTTGTGAGTGATAAATGGATAAGGTACTGAGACTTAAGGAAAAAAAAGCAATCTAAAATCTAATTCTACCACTTGTGTGGTAGGAGAATCTGTTCTCTTCTTGGAGTCACCTGTACAAGCTGACAAATTTACCCTTCAGACAAATGTAGAGCTCCTGTTACACACACCCTTTTATTCTTGTAAGGTTTCACAGACTTGCTAGACCTGTCAAAACCTGGCAACTTTGAGGAGTACCCCAACAGGACTGTACGTGTCAGGCTTAGAAGCTGCCCCTGTTAAAGATCCCTTTTGCAACAGAAGCTACAGACAGACCGCACTGCAGTCATCAATTGCAGTGGACTTCATACCTCCAGCAGCACAGTAACAATAAAGAATTAGACAGAGAAATTAATTATCAAATTGAATGGATCAGAATAAGGAAATCCAAGAACACTTGAATATTTTTAACCATTTTTAATGATCAATATTTTCGTGATAGCCAACTGTCTCTGTCAGGACTATCTCACTACTATCAGACGTAAAGTGTTACCAGTGTTTACCAAAATTCTCCATGTTGATTATACATTACATATTTCCTAAAATAGGAACAAATATAAATGGGAAATTGAAAATAAAATGAGAATTAATTTGGTAAAAGGAATATTTGGAACCTGGATAAATGCATTGTCTCAGTCTCTCTTGCTACTTCTGTCTCAGTGAAGTGAAGAAAAAGATCTTGTGAAGAAAGAAAATCTGCTGAAGACTTTTTGATTACTGTTTTCAGGTTTTAGAATACATTTGCTTATTTTCTTGGTATCCTGATATATATATATATATGTGTGTGTGTGTGTGTGAGACTGATGCTTCACAAACTTCTCTGATTACTAAAAATATCTCAATATAGTCATTACACTCTGGAGACTGTCTGGCTGTCGCATATCTGACCTGGTTGAATGCCAAGTATAATACTCCACTGCTCTCCCTCTCCACTATCCCCAGATGTTTAATAATTTAAACTACTGACAGTTTAATTCAGGCTGCTAATGAATGAGAAGCTTGATTTTCAAGTAGCCACAAGGAAAACTCAGTGACTTGAAACCAATAATAAATACAGAAAGAAATCATGCCACTTTAAAACAATTTCAGGAATGATTTAGTAAAGGATTTCCTTAGGGAAAATACTTTATTTTCCATTAAAATTAGCTTATATCATTTCCATAAGGTAAACTTTTTAAAAAATAGAAGACAAACTATAGTGTTCCTCTTCATGGGGAATAAGCTATTGTTTGCAAATGACCCTTCTTCATTTCCTTCACATTCCTCAAAATTTAGAACCTCAAAGACAAAATATCTTCTTAATCTTTGTGAAGGAAATAGAGGATTCAGTCTTATCCTATATCACCTATCATAAGACTAATGTCTGCTTTAAGGCAAAAATTTATTATCTATTAAAATTGTTTTTTGGCCAAATTTGAAGTTAGATTCTAACTATGTTAAATATAAATTTCTATTACTTTTCAGAAGAACTCCACACTTCTTTTCTTTTCTTTTCTTTTCTTTTCTTTTCTTTTTTCTTTTCTTTTCCTTTCTTTTCCTTTCTTTTCCTTTCTTTTCCTTTCTTTTCTTTTCTGGAGTGTTTTTAAGCTGCTAGATATGTTACCTATACTATAAAGATGGACTGAAATAAGAAATAGAACTTGAAAAATATTTGCTCTCATAGCTGCAAACTTTAATGGTCTTCACTGTGTTTGTCTGCTTAAGATGGTTTATTCAGAAATCAAACAGAAGATTTGGTATCCTCATGGTTTCTTTCACTATTTTTTCCATGTATGTAAATATTTGAAATGAGTTCAGATATCTGAACCCACAGCCCACAACAGGGGGGTTGAAATTAGATGATCTTTGAGGTCCTTTTCAACCCAGGCCATTCTGTGATTCTATGATTCTATAATTCTATGATTCTAAAGAAAGGAGAAAAATTGTATGACAACACTGCATTCAAATGTGCTATAAATACATAATCAAGAATGCAATGCAGAAATGAAAAACGGAAGAGGTTTCTATGAATATTTTTTTTCATTTTATTTTTAGTAAATATGAGATTAATTCTTACATTCCACAAAGATGGGTGATTCATGTAACAGGTCTTGATAAAAGTTGTAAAGCAAAGAAGATTTTTTTTTTAATGCTACAAAATTAAAAATAAATAAGTTATGAGCATCTGTTATACTCTAAGAATTACTGTTTAAAGTGCAGCAAGTTTACTATGGATGTAAGTTAGAATAATAAATTGGACATTTACTAATACTTTGCTGCCACTGAAAATAACATCGAAAAGCAATACTCAGTGTCTGTAAGAATCCAAGGATTACTAACCAAAGAAATATAGGCTTCTTTTACACTGGTTATTCTGCATAAGTGGTCTCAAACACACAGTGAATAATGCAGTATTTATTTTTCTATTTTTCTGTGAAGCCAAACATATATTTAACTGTGAACTATAGAAAACAAGAAGAGCACAGTGTAGTTTAGAGGTAAAGAAAAAAATTAAGCACTGACAAAATTACAAGAAAAGCATGAAATAAAAAGTTTTTAGGTTGCTGTTACTGTGCTCCACAGGTAGATGATGAATGTAAAATCTTGCTAGAATTGTTTTCTGAAATATTTATGTTAATTAGCAAGGCTTCCCAAATAGTGAGAGGAAATAATCATTATTGAGTTTGTATTTACTGTAGAAAATTATTTTATTCAAAGGCATTGTCCTTTAAAATACTGGTAGGAAAAAAAAAAGAAAAAAAGAAGAAGGAACATCCCTGTGAGGAAGAAAAAGTATCTATTTAATTCATTATCCTGCCTCTGGCACTAGCTAGTTGCAGACGCTAGTGGAGAGAATGTAATAAAAATAGTCATTGTTCCTCCTTCTTTGTAGCTTTGTGTAACCACCAGCTTAACCACAGTCCTGAGCAATGGGGACATCTTGAGCTTCTCAGCTATCTCAGTATGGCCCAGAGTCACAGTCAAGGCAATTTGAATGATAATTGTTAAGCCATGCAGTAACTCTTACTTTTATTAAAGGTCATCTTAATTTTGTTACCTCATGCATGTGTGAAGACGTCATTTCCTCCTCTGTGATTTTTTTATGACATTCTTCAAGTTGTGTCTGCCCCTCTGTTAAACCTTCACTTTATGCTAAGGAGACTGACTTGTTTTATTTGACAAATCTTTTTTATTATTTTTCATTTTTCCTTTTTGTAATATTCAGGAGGTTTGCACTAAAAGGATGTCATGATGTTTTATGATTTTTGGTTATCAGTATTCCACATCATAACATCATGTAGTGCACTGGGAGTTAAAGTGTTCCAGGTACCTGTCCCCGAAGAGAAGAAGAACTACATTCCCCAGAAGACTGTTCGCTGTGCTGTTATCATTTCTGCTCAGGGGGCACAGACACAAGGCCTTGGTAGGTCATCTGACCGGGCTCTTCTTCATCAGTCTCTCTCCCTGCTGCTCGACTGGACTGCGCATCTCACCTCAGCGTTATGGTGAGGCCTGCCCAGCTTTTGGACAATCTCTCTCTCTCATTGTATTTATTTGATTTATTAGCTTCAATTCTAATTATATTGTATTATAGTGTGTTATCTTGCATTCCGATACCATATTTAGTAAATTAGTTTGTTTCTCCTCAGGTCGTTTTTAATTATTTTGGGGTCTCTGTTTCCCTTTTCTGGAGGCGCGGATTTTGCGAAATCCCTCCACCCCACTAGTCACGGAACTGGGCCAAACCAGCCCGTAAACTGTCGACAAAGGACAGCAGAAATTTGCCAGCAGTATAGGACATAAACTACATTTATTTATATCTATCTATTACCATCAGAAGAGGATTCTCTGTTACATCCTCCTTTACAAACTACCACCATGCTGTCATCTTTTTCTCATCATAATACCTTTTTCTTATCCCTTCTAGAGTAGTGTATTTGTGTTGTTCCATGTATGTTGTCCAGATACCAGAGACATAAGGATTTGGAACATTTCAGTGAAGTCTCTGTCACTTAAATGCAGTTTATGAAGTGTCTGTCATGTCACTTTGGATTTTCAGCTGGACTCTGAGCCAAAATATGATAATTGGATGAATGAAATTCTGTTAACATCTGAACACTCCATACTCAGTTGCCTTCTGACAAAATTCTTTAGCAAGAGTACAGGATAAAACATGAAGAGTTTCTTCATCTTGCTTCTTTAAGACAAATGAGTCTTAAAATTTGGGGGAAGAAAAAAAAAAAAATCATAGAACCCTTAGAGTTGGAAGGGACCTCTAAAGGCCATCTAGTCCAATTCCCATACAATGTAAAGAGACATCCATGGCTAGATCAGGTTACCCAGAGCCTTGTCCAGCCTCACCTTGAAGGTCTCCAGGGATGGGGCATCAACCACATCACTAGACAATCTATTCCAGTGCCTCTCTGCCCTCACTGTAAAAGATTTTTTCCTTATATCCAACCTAAATCTACCCTCTTTAAATTTGAAGCCATTTCCCTTTGTCCTATCACCACAGACCCTGCTAAAGAGTCTGTCCCCTTCTTTCCTGTAGTTCCCATTTAAATACTGAAAGGCTGCTATAGGCCTTCTCTTTTCCAGGCTGAAGAGCCCCACCTCTCTCAGCCTGTCCTCATAGGAGAGGTGTTCCATTCCATGGATCATTTCTGTGGCCCTCCTCTGGATGTGCTCCAACATGTCTATGTCTCTCCTGTGCTGAGGACTCCACATCTGGATGCAGTACTCCAGGTGAGGCCTCACTAGCGCAGAGCAGAGGGGCAGCATCACCTCACTCGCTCTGATGGCCATACTTCTTTGGATCCAGCCCAGGATACGGTTGGCTTTCTGGGCTGCAAGGGTACATTGCTGGCTCATGTCCAGCTTCCCATCCACCATAGTACTCCCAGGTCTTTTTTGGCAGGGCTGAATTCAATCCTTTCATCCCCCAGCTTGTGTTGGTTATGGGGGTTGCATTTGGATTTGTTGAACATCATGAGGTTCACCTGGGCCCCTGCTCAAGCCTGTCTAGATTCCTCTGGATGGCATCCCATCCCTTTGATGTGTCGACTGCACCCCACAGCTTGGTGTCATCAGCAAACTTGCTGAAGGTGTACTAGAGCCCACTGTAAATATTAGTAATGAAGATATTAAAGAGTATTAGCCCCAGCATTGACCTCTGAAGGACACCACTCATCGCCGATGTCCATTCAGACATCGAGCCATTGACCACCACTCTCTGAACCCTTCTTCATCCATTGGACAGTACACCCATCAAATCCATATCTTTCCACTTTGGAGACAAGGATGTTGTGGGGTATCTTGTCAAAGGCCTTACTGAAGTCGAGATAGACAACATCAGTGTCTCTTCTCTTGTCCACTGATGCAGTGACACCATCACAGAAGTTGGTCAAGAAGGATTTGCCCTTGGTGAAGCCATGCTGGTTTGCCCGTATCACTTCCCTGCCTTCCATGTGCCTTAGTATATCTTCCAGGAGGATGTGTTCCATGATCTTCCCCAGCACAGAAATTAGACTGGCAGGGTGGTAGTTTCCTGGGTCATCCTTTTTACCCTTCTTAAAAATGGGTGTGATGTTACATTTTTTCTAGTCACCAGGGACTTCACCTGATTGCCATGACTTTTCAAATATCATTGAGAGTGGCTTAGCAACTCCATCAGCTAATCCCCTTAGGGATGTGATGAATCTCATCAGGACCCATAGACTTGTGGATGATGAGATTCCTCAGGTGTTCACAAACGTGATCTTCTCTTACAGTGGGAGGGACGTTGCTTCCTTGATCCCCCCCAGTAAAAGCAAACATTTGAGGTCTGTATGAAGATATTATAATATTATAATCTCGAAAAGAACAGTATATTTATACTTCCAAAATATTTTACTCCAATTGATCTATTTTCAAAGTAAGGTACTTAACTAAATTTTGTATTGTTTAGTATATCATAATGTTTTAATTCAATAGAACAAGATTTCATTTTAGATTTATATATATAAATACACATATGAACTCATATTTGCATATAAATACATATACATACATATAATTGTATCAACATACATATGTATATATACATATGTATATAAGTATATGTATATGTATGTATTTATTTGTGTATATAAAACTTCTTGGCCTTCATATGATCCATGGAACCCTCTGCAACTGTATAAGCTACAGTAAAACTGTCTAACTTCCATCACTGAATGTGGAAATAGCTGTATCAGACATGGAGACATAGAGGTTGGCATTAGTATCAGACAGCAGACCTGAACTGCTGCCAACAAGGTGGGTAAAAAGGTTTGAAATAAGTTCCACAAACAGCCTCCTAGCAAAAAAAGTCAGCAGCATTTTCCCATGTAAGAAGTAGAAGAACTTTGAAAGAGTGATCCCTATGACTAGTTCATCAATAATTTTAAAGCAGTGCTGCTATAAAATGAGAGAGTTAGGCCTACAGAAATATTTCTGATTAATATTGTATTTGTCCAAATATGCCTCTTATTTCAAGATTTAAGAGCCAATTATTTTCAGAAAGCTTCAATCCAAAAGGAGATTTTTGAGATAATCTTTGTTAAAATACGTGAATTTGGTGCAATGCTGATACTATTTTATTAATACGTTACAGACACACACATTCATACATATATAAAAATTAAAATACAGGCATAAGCTGAAGGCAGGAGAGAGAATTTGTTAATTTCTTGTAGTTAAAAATGAACTTTTAGATATTATTTTCATATGTATTCATTTTCGAAGAGTCACTCAAATATAATAAAGGCATACAAAAGAACAGAAGATAAAATCAGATTCATAATTTTGTTGGAGTAACCTAGAAATGAGTACAGACTGGGAGAAGAAATAATTCATTGCGAACAGCCCTGTGGAGAAGGACTTGAAGATTCTGGTGTACAAAAATATTGACATGAGCCAACAGTGTTCTCTTGCAATCCAAAAGGCTAACTCTCTCCTTGGCTGCATCAAAAGAGGTGTGATCAGCAGGGAGAGGGGGTGATTGTCCCCCTCTACTCAGCCCTTGTGAGGCCCCATCTGGAGTACTGTGTCCAGATCTGGAGCCTCCAGCACAAGAAAGATGTGGCGCTGTTGGAGAGGGCCCAGAGGAGGGCCACAAAGATGATCAGAGGGCTGAAGAACCTCTCCTAGGAAGAAAGGTTGATGGAGTTGGCCTTTTTTAGCTTGGGGGAGAGATGACTCAGGGGAGACCTCATTGCAGCCTTCTAGTACTTGAAGGGAGCTTATAAAGAGCAGGGAATTCTGCCTTTTACACAGATATCTAGCAGTGGGCCAAGGGGAAAATGTTTAAAACTAAAAGAGGGGAGATTTGAATGTTGGGAAGAAATTTTTTATTCAGAGAGTTTTGAGGTGCTGCAGTAGGCTACCCTGAGAGAAGTTGTGAATGCTCCATCCCTAGAGGTGCTCAAGACCAGGCTGGAAGTGGCCCTGGGCAGCCTGATCTAGTGGATCGCAACCCTGCCCATAGTAGGAGAGTTTGAACTAGATGATGTTTATGATGCCTTCCAAACTAAGCCATTCTATGATATTGTGATCCTAAGCAAGTTACCTAAATAGTCTAATAAATGTGTTTTTGTACCACTTACTATGATCTTTTTAATTAAACAGCATAAGCATTTGAAAGTAATTATATTAATTCTTGTTTCTCTAAAAACTACACAACAGCAAATGCTGATCTGATTTATTCCTTAATGTTTGTTGTCCCTGTCTCCAGTTAAATTCCAATCACCTTATAACAGAAGGAAAAGTTGCAACTGAGTCATTTGTATATATTTTATAAATATTTCATCACAGACATCAGAATCACAGAATCACAGAATCACTAAGGTTGGAAAAGACCTATAAGATCATCCAGTCCAACCATCCACCTATCACCAATGGTTCTCGCTAAACCATATCCCTCAACACAACATCCAAACGTTCCTTGAACACCTCCAGGGTCGGTGACTCCA
>JACDJE010000597.1:8719-51624 GCA_016647715.1 Pavo muticus | reverse complement strand
AAAAAAAAAAAAAAAAAAAAGCCTTACAAATTCTACATATAGATAAAATATTTCCCATATAAAATACTTTTTCCATGTCTTCCTTCAGGAATGGTGGATTTGGGGAAAAATAAAATTATATTGAAATGGAAATTGAATGTCACTGAAGAAATAAAGTATTCAGGAAAAAATGATAATTTACGATCAGTCTATGCATAACTGTGCAGAACTCCACAGTTCTTGTTAATCCAATTTTATTTGGATGATTAAGTATTTTGAAATAGAAAATGAGATGCAGCTAAAGCGGACTATTAGACATATTTTCCCATCTCTCTAAGAAAAGCAGATCTGAAGAATAGAAGGACACCACAGAAGTACGTGTATGAGAGTTAGGAGGGTACTGATGCTCAGAGAATGAGATAAAAGGACAGCAGAGGCAGTACGTATAGATTCAGCTGTTGGTGCCAGTCACTGTTCCAAGCAATGCTGAATTTCCAGCTGGGGAATGGTAGCATTTGCTAAAGCATCTGCAGGAAAAGCATTCTCATCTTCCCCCCATGAGAAAATTCCTTGGGGTGCCTAAAGACCATAATGAAATCTAAAGGGAAACTTGTCACAGTGCTTTGGTCCTAACATTTTGTCTTACTGTCATGCTGTTGTACTGTTGTACTGTTGTGTATTGCGTCTTCTCTGCCTCTGATTAGCTCCCTTCAGGACTCCTTTGCCTTGGATGGTTACTTTTTTCTCCCTCAATCTATAAAAATCTCTATGGAAATGAGCTCAGAACAAATATATATTCTAGAGTAATTTTAAGAACGCATTCCTCCCCCACTTCTCACCTCCTGCCTCCCTGCTTTTGCACCAGTAGCTATCAATATAGTTACTTCAATGAAAATAACCTTTACTTCTGATAATATTCCATTCCTTGTTTTCCCCTACATGCTTCCCGATGGAAACTCAGGCTATGCTGCAGCAATACTGGTGATACAGAAACTTGCTTTTCTTGAGGAAAATTCCTGCAGTATCTCTGCTAAAAGTGTTTGTCACAGCTGATGGAGGTGGGGGAGCAAAGGGAATACAAACATGCTATAGTTTTTCTTGAAGTGCAGAAACATCTGTTTGAGTCACAGGTAGTTTGTTGGCTGAGTTCAGCAGGGGAGAAACTGGCAATTAATCTAAAATGTCACTATATTTGATAGAAATTGTAGAGGGTTTCTAGGGACATAAGGGTAGCTCTGTCAGCTAAAAATTGAATGTATTTCTGTGATTTATTCATTCATAAAGACTTTAATGCACTCAAATAGTAAACTTTCCTAAGAATAAAGTCTGCTTGGTGACATTCCATATAAATGGTGACCTATTTTGTGGAAATAGATACATCAGTGTGCCCACTGTCTGTGGCCAAAAGAGCTGTTACAATTTCTTCTCTAAAGAAATAGATTATGAAATAATCAAATTCACAGTGCTTGAGGTCAAACTTGCCCTTTTGATACAAGCTTCTTTGGGCTTACCGGTATGCACAAATACAAAAGCAGATTTTGTACTTTATGCTGCTTCCCTTTCAGTGACTTCACTTCTGTTCTATTTGTTTGAAAATAAGATTCCATTCTGAGATCATCCTGAAGTCTTTGGACAAACATAAATGCCTTCAAAATACAATTTTCAGGAATCTTGCCTAAATTGAAATTCAAAATATGTTATGAAGTGCAGAAAATAGCGTGAGTAATATATATGAAGAGGGTTTTCTCTTATTTAAGGTATATTGTTTTCAAATCTGTTATGTTTTAACCTGTTGTGATGTCTTTAATGTCTCAGTGATATCAACGCCATTTCAAAAGACTGACCAAAAAAATATCGAAAACAGTAAAATTGATTTAGATAGGTTTTGGGTTAGGTTTTAACAGACTTCCAGATTAGCTTAATTCCTGATCCTTCTTTAAATTTTTGTTTTAATTTTTTTTGTTATCAATATTTTTGCTAATAAATCCTGCAGATTGGATTTTCAATCAAGTCTTATATTTTTTTTTTCTTTTTATTCAGATTGATAGTGAGCTACCAACTGAAAAATCCTGATTATATGCTGCTGTTTTGATGCAGTATAAATTGATATGCAAGTTATTGTGTTGCATTTTTATCTCTCTCTGAAGAATTTCTCCATGACACCACAGCAGATTTTTTTTTTTCTTTTTTTCATTTTGTTTCTTCTTCTGACAGTGGAAATTCTAGAAGACTACAATTTCCTCTGTCCAGTTTGTTTATGAAATCTTTTATGTTAACATAATTGAAGCAATAATAATAAGCAGATAACCTAAAATAATTCCACTGTTTAAATGGTTCTCATTTTATTCCTGCATTTGGTGTTCAGTCCAGTTGACAGCCGGTCACCAGAGGTACTCCCAAAGGCTGAGTCTTGAGGCCAATTTTATTTAACATATTTATTAATGATCTTGATGAGGGGACTGACTGCACCGTCTGCAAGTCTGCAGATTATGCCAAGTTAGAATCATAGAATCATAGAATGGCCTGGGTTTAAATGGACCTCATTGATCATCTAGTTTCAACCCCCCTGCTATTTGCAGGGTTGCCAACCACTAGACCAGGCTGCCCAGAGCCACATGCAGCCTGGCCTTCAGTGCCTCCAGGGATGAGGCATCCACAACCTCCTTGGGCAGTCTGTTCCAGTGCATCACCACCCTCAGAGTAAAAAACTTCCTCCTAATATCTAACCTAAACCTCCCCTGTCTCCATTTAAAACCATTTCCCTTTGTCCTATCACTATCCACCCTCGTAAACAGCCATTCCCCCTCCTGTTTATGTGCTCCCTTCAAGTACTGGAAGACCACAATGAGGTCTCCCTGGATCCTTCTCTTTTCCAAGCTTCTGTTTTATTTTGTTTGCTTCCCCTTGTCACACATTTATATACACTCATCTTGCAGTTTAGTAATACGAGTTGAAAGTAGGAAAGAAAAAAAGTTAGAAAAACATGTATTGAATTTTTCAAAATGGCCCACAATGTACCAGGATTTTTATTCTGAGGTATTTGCAACACTACAGAAGAGTAGGAGCAAGGTTAGTTGGCTGGGGAAGAAAATATGCATAATCTATTAATACATCTAGAGATAGGAAGAGAGGGAAAAAAAACAGTTAAAGTACATATGGAAGCACATATAAGTAGAAAATCATCAAATAATTAGAAAAATGGGAGTCACGCTAAAGTGTAAATATACAGAAGAATGCAACAGATGTGTAAATATACAAAAGGATATAAAAATATCAAACACTTGATTCAAAATACAGTAAATGAACAGAAGAGAACAACAATAGTCATATAAGAGGAGCTGAATGATGAGAAACAAACAGAAAATATTCATTTTTATCTAGAAAAAAAACAAGTAATAACTATACAGGGAAACTGTAAAAGAATCATAAAGGGAAAAAAGCAACAGGAAAATATAATATGAATATTATGGAAAAAAGAAGAGATTACAAAGAATGAAACTGCAATAGCATATTCTGTGCTAACTTTTCTTTACTGTAATGTTTGTTGAACTCTTCTTTTATTGGATTAAATGTGAACATTGGTATTTTGTCTGCTAAACCACACATCCAGCATTATCACCCCAGCAATAACTTCAGTGTTCTCCCATACTTACACAGTTTGAAACATAACTGGATCACTCTAACTTCTCCAGGCTAATATCCCAAGGTTTTTAACCTCTGCAATTGTTTTAAATCCTAGCAGTAGAAACATCAGTGTTACTGATGTTATATCTGCCTATGTAGCACAATATGTTGATCTGCCAAAACTTCATCTTTGTCATGGAAAGTGCTGAGCAGATTCAAACATACATTTCTAAGTAAATGATTAATGTCTTGTTTAATTGCTAGATAAATATTTTGCACTTTGAATCAACCTATTAAATGTGAAAGGACCAACTCTCTAATATACCCTATGAATTTTTATCTTAAACCTTAACACAAAATTATATCTCTCCATATAAGAGCTCAGTGCAGATGCAAAGCATTTTCTAGAAGAAGAAAGACATTTTCAAAATAGATCAATCTGCTCTGTTCTTACAGTACAGTCAGATATAGTGCAGTGTGGTTTTTTGCTCTCTGATAACAGAGGAGCTGAATATAGTACAAGATAGCAAAGTAGCTCATCACACTGACAGCTTCTGCTTCAATCCATGAATTATAAACTGCACTTCAAAATAGGATCAATAGAAAATGGGTCCATAGGAGGGCCGTGAGGTTGATCAGAGGGCTGGAGCACCTTTTCTGTGAAGAAAGGCTGAGAGAGTTGGGATTGTTCAGTCTAGAGAAGAGAAAGCTCCACAGAAATGTTATAGTTGCCTTCCAGTACTTAAGTGGAGTCTACAGGAAAGATGGTAGAGACTTAATCAGGGAGTGTAGTGAAAGGAAAAGGGATAACAGCTTTAAACAAAAGTAGAGTAGTTTTAGACTAGGTGAGAAATTCTTTACTCAGAGAGTGGGGAGGCACTGGCACCTGTTTCCCAGAGTAGCAGTGGATGCCCCATCCCTGGAGGTGTCCAATGTCAGGTTGGATGGGTCCCTGGGCAGCCGGATTTGGTGGGTGGCAGCCATTCCCATGGCTGGGGGATTGGAACTAAGTGGTCTTTAATGTTCCTCCATTCTAAACCATTCTATGAAGTCATTCTGTTTATTTTGCTAGAAAACATATCAAACTAAATGCAAATAATTTATGATATAATGATTAAATAAGGAACAGTGATGATGTTTTTAGAAAAAGGTTTTAGAAAAGCCTGAAAAATATATTTGGGATAGATATAAATTAAAAATATTTAGTTAGTTTTCTGGAAAAAAAAAAAAGTTTAGTTTTCAGACAGTGTACACATAATCATATAGATTTGGATTCTTCTCACCTAGGTTTGCTTGTTTGCATTGTAATTTTTTTTTCCATCTAAGCTAGTAACAATAGATGTCTTGTTCACTGTAGATAAAGAATAGGTATTTCTGGGATAATACTTCCTGAAGAAGTATTTTAAAACAATACAGATGACCTGCACACTTAGAGGTATCCTTCCTTCTCTTTCTGCTGTACATAGAAGGAGACTGCATTGATTAGTCCAGGCATAGGTATCTGTAGAATAGTTCTGCTTTTAATTAATTAGATCACAGGCGCAAGAGCTCTTTGTATTCACTAGCTCAAACTGAGAATAAGAATAACTGGTTAATTTTGGTTTCTTTTGAAAATCTGACTCTCAATTAAGTACTCAGTGAGAAGTTGTGGTTTGAGCAATTTTGGAAATTCAGTTTTTCAGTAAGAAAATTAGATTTTTCAGCAGTTCTGTTTTCATGAGTTAGCTTATCTGATGTAAATAATTTATAGTAATATATGTGAGAACAGCAGGTCTGAGTGGGTTGGTGTGAGATTCAGGTCTAAAATGAGGGCTGTCTTTTCTAATGAGGGGCAGTTGAGAGCTACCGTATGCTCCTAACTTTCAAATTAGTAGTACCATCTGTTAAACAAGTTATTTCTTTTTTCTTTTTTTCATTTTCTTTCCTTTTATAGTTAAACTTAACTATTACTCAGTGTTCTTAGTTCTAAACTCTTTGCCTGAAATTTTCAAAGCTTTTAAAATTAGATTCATCAGGTGTTTACAAAGATACTGATATCCTTGAAAAGTGTAAAAATCATAATCTTCTTATGTTAGTTAAAAGTTAGTTATTTCACATTACAGAAACCATGAAAACTTGCAGATCTCAGCTCCACTAGAAGCCATGCTATTTTTATATTTATGTTTGAAGCCTATTAAATGCCCAGAAAATCTGCTTTCATGGCAAAAAGTGGCAAGTGTCAGAGGACTGAAGAAGTATAGATGGAAGAAAGCTATTACCAAAACTATCCATATTCAAATTAAATTGTCTTGAAACAAAATAAGTCCATGTTAATAACTTTACAAACAAACAGACAGACAAAAAATCCTAGACACACAAATATTATTAGTTTAGTAAATTGAATTCAATATTTCCAGAGTTTGTTGTGTTTTATTTTTGGTAACAGCTTATTGTACTGTGTTATTTGTGTTATTTTAGTAGTGTGGAACTACTTAGAAACTTTAACTTTTGTCTGTCAGTGGAGTTATGTCTTTCTTTGGACATTTTAACAAGTTTTCCACATATGCAATTATGTGTTAAATGCAAATTAAGCTCAACATGCTGAGCCTACTCTAGTCTGTGTATTGCCATATCTTTCAAAACTTGGTTGTAAATATTTCATGCATCTTTCTTTAAATTCCTTCCTCTATTTTTTTTTTCTTTTTTTCCAAAGGAGCTGTATCATTTTAATATTATTTTTATATTTCTCCAGTTATATCATAGAGTAAAATTGTATGAAGTGCCTAAACACCTCCACCTTACTCATCCCTTGCTCTTCTTTATTTCTGCCTCTTCCTCTCCCCCAGCTATATTGTCTTTCTGTTGCTTATGGAGTCACAGGTAATAAATTAAACAAGTAAGAGAGAGAGATGTTCTGACCATGTTGCTCACTGCATTACCATAAATGGAAGAGAGATCTTCCCCCTCATTGCTGTACTATGCTACCTCTTTTAGCCAGAATCGGAAATCATGTGTGGAGTTCTGGAGACTTCTGGTGACTGTAGTTTCTATTGTCACTTTATCTTCTTCTTGGAGATCTGGAACTCATGGAAGCTGACACTTTACAAAGGAAATGTAATTTCCCATCAGTATGTTCTATCACTAAAAGAGGTTGCTGCATGATGTCATGATATGGAAAACTGACAAAACCAGGACACTAATGTAGCAGAAAAATATTCCTCCCTCTCCTTTTTTGTTAAGTCATCTTAGTAGATTTTCCAATCTTTTAATGAGTTGATTCATTCAGCACAAGTCAAAATAAGAGATGACTTTACGGAGACACTGAATATAAATAATCAAGGGGAAGGGAAGGAGAAATAAAGAAGAATCTCTATACTTTGCAAAGGTAATCTCGAAAGATAGCTTTGAACTTCCCTTTAGCTGTTGCCAGAATACACTTTTTTTTCCTTCCTTCCTTCCTTCCTTCCCTCCCTTCCTCCCTCCCTCCCTCGTTCCTTCCTTCCTTCCTTCCTTCCTTCCTTCCGATATTTTAGTTAAAATGTTCCTATTACATTTGTAATATTTAGCATTTTCCCTTGTGGAATGGGAGGAGTTAATGTGTTACATTTTCTCCTGGTTATGAAACCTTCCTTTTCTTGCTCTAAGTTCTGTCTTTGATTTGTAGCTATATTGAACTCCAATATTTTCTGAACAGTTAGCAAAAATATTTAAAATATCAACAAGAAGGAATGGTAATATGAACAGTGAAGATGCTTTGATTGTTTTCTGCACTAGGTCAAATCATTTAAAAAAAATGTGTTAAAAATGAGGTTATAGTTTTTGTTAAAATACAAGCATTGGAAACATAAAAAGGTATCATTTCCTTTGATGTGTATTAGGAAAAAGGGGGTAAAGGCTTATCAGCTTCAGTGGATTGTATTTTCACTGTGAAGAATTTAACATAACTATAGATTTGGTTCACTTGAATACCATGTCTTCAAAAGCCAAGAATCAACCATGGAGTAAGTTATACACTTAAATTTAATAAGCCAAAAGGCAGAAAAGATTAAGGTTCCTTCCTTAGATTCTCCCAAAAGAAGATGTTGTGGTAACTTTCAAATTCCTGTGGAAGAAATGAGAATAAGCTGTTTTTTTATGTACACAATTTAGAACTTAACAATATAGTTGTTGTTGTTGTTGTTGTTTCCTTTTAAGTTAGCAGAATCTTGGAGTAAAGTAAAACAAAATCAAATGCATTGGAAACACAATTAAAAAGAAAAAACAATGATGTATTGAGGAAATATCATGAACCACATTCAGATGACAAATCTACAAGAATTTGATCCTCTTTGAAGTAATTAATTGCTTTCTTGTAAAAACAATATGAAATTGATTCATTTATTCTGAAAAGAAAACAAGGATTAGAAGGACCTTTGCTTTCTCCTGTGATTTTTAAACAATTTGTATGAGAAACATCTTTTTAATGAGGTATTCTTTAAAAATGAAAAGACAAAAAGTCACTCTTTTGCTTTCTTGAATTAATTCCTATTGAATTGATATTAGTTATATGAGGCATTTTCCTTTGATTTTTGCATCATTTTACCAAAGAGATAAAGTCTTACCACACCTACAGCAGTGTTACTAGGTGGACTTAAGTTATGATTAGCTCTAGACAAAGCAGCTGTTATTTTGGTGTGCACAGTGAGGGCTGACTACTACTCTTTAGGGAGGAAAAAAAGGAATAGGTGGCCCTGTAAGACTCCTGTTGTCTGAAATTAAGAAAAGTAGACTCACTAAAATTAGTGCTGGCAGAGATCCCCTTTTCTTCTGTCGATGACACACAGTCTTTGCCAAAAAAAAAAAACAACTGTCTGACTGAAAGAATATTGAAGTTGAAAGATTCAGGGCAGTGGAGATTAGCACAAGAAAGATTTCCATTAAGAAAGAAGTAGCTAGTACTGTGAGGTTAAATATAACTGATGTAACAGAAACTAGAAACTTAAGAAAAGAATAACTGTTAGAAAAGGTTAGTATTAGAGACCAAGAAAATTAGATGTGTCTGAAAACTGAAATTAGAAATCTACGGAAGTAACAACTCATTTGGTAGATGTTAGTATGCATAATGTTTATTTTTTCTGATTGATCCCACTGGCTTTTTGATAATTTGAACTACAAAAAGCCAGCTGGCTTGTATGATAAGTCAGCTGTAGCTGGAGGCCAAATCAGGATCAAACTATGAATCTACAGACAGTAAGGACACAGTGAGGTCTACTTGTTTTCAAGAATTCATTCCTAACATCTGTACAACTAAGGAAGGCAAAGCAGGTATGCCTTGATAGAAGACTTCTAAATTGCTGCCTCAATCTAGTGAAAGTTTTTCTGAGAAAACTAGTGAATTAAACCAAACAACCTTTGTGGACTGAATCAAGCTGTTGTTACAGGGCAAAAGTTCTAGAAATCCTTCCATATATATACTTATATTTAAATATATATACGTATATATATATATATATATATATGGAAGACAGCTATGAATATTGAAAACAAGTTCTTTTGAAAAAGAGTTATCTAGAAACTTTTCATGTTTCAAAGGAAAAATCAGAATGGGACATTACGTTAGGAATCTATATAGTTGGATATTGAATATTTTCAGGAGTTTTTGAGACATTGAGTCCCAAGTAACTTCGGGAACTCTGTGACTATTACTTAAATTCTCAGTTTTAGATTGAGACCAAAGGGATAGAAAATTAACAACAGCTTTTTAAAGATGGTCTCGGGGCAAGACAAAGATGAAAGCAGAGTGACCTTCCAGAAGACCTAGCTAGAGGGATTTTGTGATGATTCCCATGAAGTAAATGATTAAAACAGTTGCTCCCAGCTAGCTCTTAGTCATATTTGAAAGAAGAGCTTAATTTGTTAGAAAAAAAAAAAAATAAGTAAGAAACAGTTCAGAAGTTCAAAGATAAATAATCTGAAACTTTTCTCTACCAGATTACTCTGTGGTGGCATATATAGATCAGCACCTGAAAGAGCAAGTCAAAACTGTAAATATGGAAAACATTATAAATGCTGTGTCCAACAATCCCACATAGTCATATCCTGTTGAACTGTAAAAATGCATAAATGGGAAGAACAAATGGAAAGCATCATAATAGACTCTTCATCATCCTTCATGCATCATGTATAACACATCTCTAGTGACCCACACCAGCATCAAGAAGAAACAGACATCATTAGATTAGGTACTAAACTAAAATAATGCTATTAATTAAAAAAAAAATAATAATATTGAAAATTTATACTAATGGTTAGGTAATAAAACCCTCGATTTTCTCTGGGGCAGCATTTTTCTGGCAGATACAATAGGACAGATTCTTACTTTCTTGCAATTTACTATCAGAAATCAGCACAATTTAGTCCCAAGAGACTACAACAGAACAACTACACAGAATAAAGACAGACAGAAGGTCTGTCAGCCTCCTTGCCTTCCCTCCATGCTTTGAAGGGAGGAGATGAGGCATATGATGTGAAAAACCTTTCCTTTAAATTTCAGATGTTAACACAAAATTGTTACTTTATATTTTATTACTTGTCTTCATCCATATTTGCTGTAGGTTGACTGATTGGATTGCCTCCTTAGCATTTTGGAGAGAATGGAAATACATTAAACCTTAATGGACAGCTATGAAAGTGGAAGAAGTGGGGAGAAGAGATTAGATGAATCATAGATCCACCAATTCTAGAAATATATTTTCATAAACAAGTTTATTTATTAACAATATTACATGATCAGGAATCTTTGCATAATAAAAACAGAAAATAGGACAGTCTTTGCAAAATTCATTCAGATAAAAAACATATGTAGCAAAGAGAGAAGAAATGACAGAAATACAAAGTTATTTAGAATTTCCGTGACAGACAAGAACATTATGACCATGGCATATAATTAAAATTCTATCAATACTTTACATTTAAAAACACGTTTTTTTTTTTTAAGCCCCTTCCACCTCTTCCTCCTGTTCCTTCTTCTTTCCTTTCCTTCCCTCTTCTCCCTTATTATGTGAGGAGAGTGGGTCGACCCTGGAGGTGTTCAAGGAACGTTTGGATGCTGTGATGAGGGATATGGTTTAGCGAGAACCATTGGTGATAGGTGGATGGTTGGACTAGATGATCTTATAGGTCCCTTCCAACCTTACTGATTCTGTGATTCTGTGATTCTGTGATATTTCCATAGTCAGGACCATGAGATACTTTACCTGGCTAACAGAATATCCAAACTGAATATCCTGGTATCACCATGCTTGCCCTAAGTTTGGGATAATCAAAGTCTATCCACTACTGCCTACGTTGTTTTAGTGCTTCTATAAAATGTTGCATTAGTTATAAGGACTCAAAATTAGCAAATGTTGGAGTTAAAAAATTATTCCTTTTGCATTTTGTAGCAGCAAATATTTGTATTGATACGTATCACGAGCAAATAATCCATGATTACTCACTGAAGGCATATGGAATAATTACACTTGTGTCCTTTTAAAAAGTTCACTTCAAAATACAAATTCTCCAAGGGTGTATGGGTCAGAAACTTTTCTTGCAGATGTTTTGAACCATTCGGTACATTCTTGTACTGATAAGTACATGTGTTAGAATATCTCTCTAATAATCCTTCTCAGGACCCATCATCTCTGGTTAGTCTTAATGAACAAGGAGAATAAATAATATTATTACAACACTGTCAATGTATTAATTTCTGAGAGAACTCAATTCCTTTATGCTAAAATGAGTTAGAGCATGTTAGCCAGTCCTATGGACTGAAAGTCAACTTTCAGCTTTTTAGCAGTCAGATAAAAGGAAGCAGTGTACCTTCTCTCCCCTCCTCTTCCCTCCTCACCCATTTTGATGAGCAGTGGGAGAACATCCTCAGCATCATCAGGTTATATAAAAAGGTTTCTCAACAGAGCTCTGTATGATTCAAAATTCAAGTTTCAGTTGAGCTTGAATATGAAAATCATCCAAACCTCTTTCCATATGAATAACTTGACTTCTCCTCAAAGCCTTCCTGACAGCTATTTCAATGAAATAAGCACTTTACTAATGCTAATGGGTCCAGCTCTATCACCAAGTAATTCCTTATTCTCTGAGTTTGCTTGTTGTTGGTTTTTTTTTTCCAGTTAAAGGATACTCATTATTAATTAGAGTAACAATACCTGAATTCTGATAAAGAAAGGAAAAAATAAAATAATACTCAAGAGCTAACCAAATAAAATTAGCTTACAAATAAGGTAGTAAGTTGTCATCTCTTTCTTTTGCTCTCATAATATGCCGAAGATATAAGATGCCACAATACTAGCAAGTAGGTTGAGTCAGAAGATTCAGAGACATTAGTTTTATTAAAAATAATAATAATAATAAAGAACAATATTGTATCTTCAAATAGAGATAATTATGAAGAAACATAAAGAAGTTATAAATAAGAACTTATTGTCTTTACTCTTCCTGTGCAGAGTTCATTTCACTTGTAAAAAAGGTTACTGTATCTGAGCCACTTACCCTAACCTTTGCTTAAATGCCACAGAGAGAATTAGTAACCAAGATTGCTATAAAACCAGCATAAGATCATAAAAGTTTTGTCACGCAGGAAAAAAAAAAAAAAAAAAAACAACCTTTAAAAACTAGAATATCACCTATTAAATTGTTTACTATAACTGTATATTATGTTGGATGGTTTTTCAGCTTCATACCAATATGCATTAATATGGAGCTTTCATTAACTGCTTTTAAGATGCATAAATAACAGTATAATTTAGAAATCAAATATATTATGTTATATAAGTATAGTGTCAATTGTCTTCTATATGGCATTGACACCATTATATTAGTGTTAAAACATTTGATTTTGGGGGTAATTAAGAAAACTTTAAAGAAAAATCAACTCAGCCATTTCAGAGGAGCAACAAAATTATCCCATTAATTCAGTTTTCTGGAAAAAATAATCCTCTGTAGGAGAACATCTCTCATGATGGCAGTCACACCACCTACTGTAGCAAGACGTATTTGCTTGCTTGTGCATCAAAGTACAAATATGCACCTGAGATTTGTTGATAGAGTAAAAATGAAATACTGCATGTTTGTGGGGAGTATGCAGATCTGCACACATTTTCTAAATTAACAGATCTAAAATATTCCTCTTCACTTTGTGTGTCCTCCTTGTTATTTGTAGGATCGATCTCAGGAAGATAAAATAGACTAGCAATTTAATTTTAAAGAACTTAAAATGCATTTAAAGAAATCTTAGGAAATGGATACTTCCAGTGCCTCAGAATTTGTTTCCCAATTTTCATAATTTTAGGAAGATTGAAAATAAATGAAACATAAAGTAGAAGTAGATTAAGAGGAAATGTCTTTCATTACAGAAAATGTTATGTAGCTCACTGAAACACTAGGCACAGTTTTGAGATTTTTTCAGTTCAGACATATTTTCTATTTTCCAGTTCAAAAATGTGAAAATGAAACAGAGAAGCTATTTTGTGGTAGCAATTCATAATTTTATGCCCTAAAATCAATGCCTCAGTGCTTTCCTGAACATCTGAAAAAAAGTCAAGAACACTGAGTTTTCTCTGACTCCATTCAAAGGCAAAGAGTTTCTCAGTTGTTAAAGAATATTTTTTATTCTTAAACTTGCTTATGGTAATATATCTATATATATTGCAGCTAATTAAGCAGTCAGTTATTTTAGATATGTGAAGAGTATCTGTGTCTCTATAACATAAGAATTGTGTGAATCAAACAAATAATAAAAAAGAACGTTTAGCTGATGAGCTAAAATTAACAGCTCAAAGCTGCTATTACAGATTTTGAATTATGAAGAAAAATGAAAAATAGATATTATGACATTCTGGGGATATTTAATTTTTATCCGACAACATACTTTTATAGAGATACATTAAACCAGAAGCATGATAACAAGTTCTAGTAAAAGCATGTTTTTCTATTTTTTTTTTTCCTAAGCAGAATATTTTCAGTAATTCATTACATTTCATAGCAGTACATATTTCCAATGGGGGAAAAAGTGAAATTATTGTTTCTATGACTGATTTGCTATTAATATGATTTTAAGAAGAGTAGGTTATTTGAGTATTAAAAGCTTTATTTTATCTGTTTATTTTTATTTTTATTTTACTTTATTTTATTTATTTTATTTATTTGTTTATTTATTTATTTATTTATTTGAAGATAAAATAGTTTATATAGTTAATTCAAGATTCTGAAGCAGAAAAGAGGCCTGGAAGAGTCAGATATGAACAGTTTAAAGGAAAGATAAAGGTGTTTTAANATCAGCACCTGAAAGAGCAAGTCAAAACTGTAAATATGGAAAACATTATAAATGCTGTGTCCAACAATCCCACATAGTCATATCCTGTTGAACTGTAAAAATGCATAAATGGGAAGAACAAATGGAAAGCATCATAATAGACTCTTCATCATCCTTCATGCATCATGTATAACACATCTCTAGTGACCCACACCAGCATCAAGAAGAAACAGACATCATTAGATTAGGTACTAAACTAAAATAATGCTATTAATTAAAAAAAAAATAATAATATTGAAAATTTATACTAATGGTTAGGTAATAAAACCCTCGATTTTCTCTGGGGCAGCATTTTTCTGGCAGATACAATAGGACAGATTCTTACTTTCTTGCAATTTACTATCAGAAATCAGCACAATTTAGTCCCAAGAGACTACAACAGAACAACTACACAGAATAAAGACAGACAGAAGGTCTGTCAGCCTCCTTGCCTTCCCTCCATGCTTTGAAGGGAGGAGATGAGGCATATGTTGTGAAAAACCTTTCCTTTAAATTTCAGATGTTAACACAAAATTGTTACTTTATATTTTATTACTTGTCTTCATCCATATTTGCTGTAGGTTTACTGATTGGATTGCCTCCTTAGCATTTTGGAGAGAATGGAAATACATTAAACCTTAATGGACAGCTATGAAAGTGGAAGAAGTGGGGAGAAGAGATTAGATGAATCATAGATCCACCAATTCTAGAAATATATTTTCATAAACAAGTTTATTTATTAACAATATTACATGATCAGGAATCTTTGCATAATAAAAACAGAAAATAGGACAGTCTTTGCAAAATTCATTCAGATAAAAAACATATGTAGCAAAGAGAGAAGAAATGACAGAAATACAAAGTTATTTAGAATTTCCGTGACAGACAAGAACATTATGACCATGGCATATAATTAAAATTCTATCAATACTTTACATTTAAAAACACGTTTTTTTTTTTTAAGCCCCTTCCACCTCTTCCTCCTGTTCCTTCTTCTTTCCTTTCCTTCCCTCTTCTCCCTTATTATGTGAGGAGAGTGGGTACACCCTGGAGGTGTTCAAGGAACGTTTGGATGCTGTGATGAGGGATATGGTTTAGCGAGAACCATTGGTGATAGGTGGATGGTTGGACTAGATGATCTTATAGGTCCCTTCCAACCTTACTGATTCTGTGATTCTGTGATTCTGTGATATTTCCATAGTCAGGACCATGAGATACTTTACCTGGCTAACAGAATATCCAAACTGAATATCCTGGTATCACCATGCTTGCCCTAAGTTTGGGATAATCAAAGTCTATCCACTACTGCCTACGTTGTTTTAGTGCTTCTATAAAATGTTGCATTAGTTATAAGGACTCAAAATTAGCAAATGTTGGAGTTAAAAAATTATTCCTTTTGCATTTTGTAGCAGCAAATATTTGTATTGATACGTATCACGATCAAATAATCCATGATTACTCACTGAAGGCATATGGAATAATTACACTTGTGTCCTTTTAAAAAGTTCACTTCAAAATACAAATTCTCCAAGGGTGTATGGGTCAGAAACTTTTCTTGCAGATGTTTTGAACCATTCGGTACATTCTTGTACTGATAAGTACATGTGTTAGAATATCTCTCTAATAATCCTTCTCAGGACCCATCATCTCTGGTTAGTCTTAATGAACAAGGAGAATAAATAATATTATTACAACACTGTCAATGTATTAATTTCTGAGAGAACTCAATTCCTTTATGCTAAAATGAGTTAGAGCATGTTAGCCAGTCCTATGGACTGAAAGTCAACTTTCAGCTTTTTAGCAGTCAGATAAAAGGAAGCAGTGTACCTTCTCTCCCCTCCTCTTCCCTCCTCACCCATTTTGATGAGCAGTGGGAGAACATCCTCAGCATCATCAGGTTATATAAAAAGGTTTCTCAACAGAGCTCTGTATGATTCAAAATTCAAGTTTCAGTTGAGCTTGAATATGAAAATCATCCAAACCTCTTTCCATATGAATAACTTGACTTCTCCTCAAAGCCTTCCTGACAGCTATTTCAATGAAATAAGCACTTTACTAATGCTAATGGGTCCAGCTCTATCACCAAGTAATTCCTTATTCTCTGAGTTTGCTTGTTGTTGGTTTTTTTTTTCCAGTTAAAGGATACTCATTATTAATTAGAGTAACAATACCTGAATTCTGATAAAGAAAGGAAAAAATAAAATAATACTCAAGAGCTAACCAAATAAA
The DNA here is from genome assembly GCA_016647715.1 of Pavo muticus. Classification (NCBI taxonomy): domain Eukaryota; kingdom Metazoa; phylum Chordata; class Aves; order Galliformes; family Phasianidae; genus Pavo; species Pavo muticus. Next base: position 35,486 of record JACDJE010000597.1, on the reverse strand, counting down.
ATTAGCTTACAAATAAGGTAGTAAGTTGTCATCTCTTTCTTTTGCTCTCATAATATGCCGAAGATATAAGATGCCACAATACTAGCAAGTAGGTTGAGTCAGAAGATTCAGAGACATTAGTTTTATTAAAAATAATAATAATAATAAAGAACAATATTGTATCTTCAAATAGAGATAATTATGAAGAAACATAAAGAAGTTATAAATAAGAACTTATTGTCTTTACTCTTCCTGTGCAGAGTTCATTTCACTTGTAAAAAAGGTTACTGTATCTGAGCCACTTACCCTAACCTTTGCTTAAATGCCACAGAGAGAATTAGTAACCAAGATTGCTATAAAACCAGCATAAGATCATAAAAGTTTTGTCACGCAGGAAAAAAAAAAAAAAAAAAAACAACCTTTAAAAACTAGAATATCACCTATTAAATTGTTTACTATAACTGTATATTATGTTGGATGGTTTTTCAGCTTCATACCAATATGCATTAATATGGAGCTTTCATTAACTGCTTTTAAGATGCATAAATAACAGTATAATTTAGAAATCAAATATATTATGTTATATAAGTATAGTGTCAATTGTCTTCTATATGGCATTGACACCATTATATTAGTGTTAAAACATTTGATTTTGGGGGTAATTAAGAAAACTTTAAAGAAAAATCAACTCAGCCATTTCAGAGGAGCAACAAAATTATCCCATTAATTCAGTTTTCTGGAAAAAATAATCCTCTGTAGGAGAACATCTCTCATGATGGCAGTCACACCACCTACTGTAGCAAGACGTATTTGCTTGCTTGTGCATCAAAGTACAAATATGCACCTGAGATTTGTTGATAGAGTAAAAATGAAATACTGCATGTTTGTGGGGAGTATGCAGATCTGCACACATTTTCTAAATTAACAGATCTAAAATATTCCTCTTCACTTTGTGTGTCCTCCTTGTTATTTGTAGGATCGATCTCAGGAAGATAAAATAGACTAGCAATTTAATTTTAAAGAACTTAAAATGCATTTAAAGAAATCTTAGGAAATGGATACTTCCAGTGCCTCAGAATTTGTTTCCCAATTTTCATAATTTTAGGAAGATTGAAAATAAATGAAACATAAAGTAGAAGTAGATTAAGAGGAAATGTCTTTCATTACAGAAAATGTTATGTAGCTCACTGAAACACTAGGCACAGTTTTGAGATTTTTTCAGTTCAGACATATTTTCTATTTTCCAGTTCAAAAATGTGAAAATGAAACAGAGAAGCTATTTTGTGGTAGCAATTCATAATTTTATGCCCTAAAATCAATGCCTCAGTGCTTTCCTGAACATCTGAAAAAAAGTCAAGAACACTGAGTTTTCTCTGACTCCATTCAAAGGCAAAGAGTTTCTCAGTTGTTAAAGAATATTTTTTATTCTTAAACTTGCTTATGGTAATATATCTATATATATTGCAGCTAATTAAGCAGTCAGTTATTTTAGATATGTGAAGAGTATCTGTGTCTCTATAACATAAGAATTGTGTGAATCAAACAAATAATAAAAAAGAACGTTTAGCTGATGAGCTAAAATTAACAGCTCAAAGCTGCTATTACAGATTTTGAATTATGAAGAAAAATGAAAAATAGATATTATGACATTCTGGGGATATTTAATTTTTATCCGACAACATACTTTTATAGAGATACATTAAACCAGAAGCATGATAACAAGTTCTAGTAAAAGCATGTTTTTCTATTTTTTTTTTTCCTAAGCAGAATATTTTCAGTAATTCATTACATTTCATAGCAGTACATATTTCCAATGGGGGAAAAAGTGAAATTATTGTTTCTATGACTGATTTGCTATTAATATGATTTTAAGAAGAGTAGGTTATTTGAGTATTAAAAGCTTTATTTTATCTGTTTATTTTTATTTTTATTTTACTTTATTTTATTTATTTTATTTATTTGTTTATTTATTTATTTATTTATTTGAAGATAAAATAGTTTATATAGTTAATTCAAGATTCTGAAGCAGAAAAGAGGCCTGGAAGAGTCAGATATGAACAGTTTAAAGGAAAGATAAAGGTGTTTTAACTTACTTAAAAAAAAAACAAAAAAAAAAAAAACTGACACATTACAGGTTTGGTGTGGGGCTGTCATTTTTTATGACTCTGAAATTTATTGAGGGTGGGTGGATAACATTTCTTTGAGAATTTCACTCAGAAAGACTTTTCAGACTGGAATTTCTGTTCCAGCAGAGAGCAGGTAGAAAATCACAAGGTTGCAAAAAAACTTACAGTCAGCACTTTTTGGGATAGTGCCACACATGCACAGATGACCGATCATCTGTGACGCAGATGATCAGTCTCTTCTGTTCCAAGTGAATAACATCATATTTATATATGCATATATTTAATGAGCCCTTAGTATTTTTAAGTTTATCACGTGCATATGATACAGCAGGATTATTGACACTGGGAATTCTAAATTACAGCATTTCAAGTTTTTTGTTTGTTTGTTTTCATTTCCTGAGGTAAGCCTCTGTTTCTAATTCTGGAAATATAATGTGTTTCGTCTGTTTATTTTGTGTTTCCATTTTATTTTATTTAGTTTTTGTTTGTTTTGCTGTGATATGTCTTCAAACACTAGTTGTCATATTTCAGAAGGGAAGGGGAGAAAGTGTGGGGGTTTTGCAGACAAACTTTTTTTTCAGTTGTATATTCCTGTTCTCTTTTATCAGAATAATTTAATGCATCCCAGCTATTTTAACTAATTTAACTCCAAAACAATTATGCAGTTATATCTCTATCTATGTGGAAGTCCCAGATGTATGGCTATCACTATAATCTTTCTTTCATAAGACAGATCAAGAATATAAGGGACAACATATACGGAATATGAAAACACTTTCAGGATGAGTTACAAAATTAACATATTTTAGTCTGCTGCTAGACATTCAATTAAAGTAAAAACAGTCTGATTTTGCACAAGTTAGATTCCATTAAAATCTAAACAAAAGTGCTTCACACTGTTGGATATAACCTAAACAGAGTTTTGGAAGTTTAATCACAAACAGTACTTGAATTAAAACAATGAAGTGTCAAACTGGGAATCATTTCAGACTGACTTCTCTGTGCTTCCTGGAGAATGATCTGACTTTTACGGGAAAAAAAAGTACAGGAAAAAGATCTGTATAGTGTTTTTGTGCTTAACTGTATTTAATTTCTAATTTTATTATTCCAAGTTTATTTAGAAGCAGGCAAATTCCATGTAAATGAACTTATACTCATGCATTTCTCTTTCTCCTATTCTATAGTATCATTTTGGTCTTACTACATTTTGCCGTGATTCTCCTCTTTCAAATATCCCTGGTACTACACTTTTTCATCATGCTGTGTATTTTATTATTCTTTTTTCTTAATCTTTACTTTTTCTTTCACTGTTCATGTGAATGAAGGCCTGGCAAAAAGCAGATGAAGCCTACTGGATCTGCTGCTCACCGATGCGGAGAGCATTAGAGAGGTTAAGATTGGAGGGAGCCTGGGCTGCAGTGATCATGCTCTGGTGGAGCATGATCTGGAGGAATGCAGGCCTGGCAAAAAGTAGAGTCAGGACCCTGAAATGTAGGAGACAAATTTCCGGCTGCTCAAGGAACTGCTGAGTGAAATCTCCTGGGAAAGTGTCCTTGAGGGCATAGGAACAGAACAGAGATGGCAGCTCTTTAGGGACACCCTTCTGAGAGTGCAACTGCTCTCCATCCACCAGCAGAAGAAGTCGAGCAGGGGAGGCAGGCAATTGTCGTGGCTGAGCAAGGACCTGCAGCTTAAACTGAGGGAAAAGAGTGAAATGTACAGGAAGTAGAAGCAGGGTGTTGTAGCCTGGGAGGAATACATGGACATTGTCTGCATGTGTAGAGATAAGGTCAGGAAAGCCAAGGCACAGATTGAGCTGAACTTGGCAAGGGATGTGAAAGATAACAAGAAGGGGTTCTACAGGTACATAGGCAGGAGGAGACAGACCAACGAGAGCGTTCCCCCCCCTGATAAATGAGGACTGAGAATTGGCTTCCTTAGACTTGGAAAAAGCTGAGGTGCTCAATAAGTGCTTTGCCTCAGTCTTCACTGGTTGTCATGCTCCTCCCCATGTCTGCCAGGACCCTGAACCTCTAGGTGTGGGTGAGAGGAGCACATTCCATCCCACTGTAACAGTGGAACAAGTCCAAGTCCTCCTCATGATACTGAATGTATATAAGTCTGTGGGGCCGGATGATATCCATCCTAGGGTTCTGAGAGAGATGGCTGATGTGGTTGCCAAACCACTCTCCATCATATTTGAAAAATCATGGCTGTCTGGTGAAATCCCTGGTGACTGGAAAGAGGGAAACATTCCTCCCATTTTTAAGAAAGGGAGAAAGGAAGACCCGAGGAACAACAGGCCAGTGAGCCTCACCTCTGTGCCTGGGAAGATCATGGAACAGATCCTCCTAGAAGCCATGTTAAGGCACATACAAGATAAAGAGGTGATTCGAGACAGCCAGCATGGCTTCACCATGGGCAGGTCATGCCTGACCAATCTGGTGGCCTTCTATGATGGAGTGACAGCATCAGTGGACAGGGGGAGGGTGACGGATGTCATCTACCTGGACTTCTGCGGAGCCTTTGACATGGCCCCTCACCACGTCCTTCTCTTTAAATTGGAGAGGTATGGATTTGAAGGATGGACAGTTCAATTAAGAATTGGTTGGCTAGTCACAGCCAGCGAGTTGTGATCAATAGTTCTATGTCAGAGTAGAGGCCAGTCATAAGTAGTGTCCCTCAGGGGTTGGTCTTGGGACTGGTGTTCTTCAACATCTTCATCAATGACATAGACGATGGCATCGAGTGCACCCTCAGCAAGTTTGCAGATGACACCAAGCTGAGAGGTGCAGTTGATACACTGGAGGGAAAGCAGCCATCCAGAGGGTCCTGGACAGACTGGAGAAGTGGGCCCATGAGAACCTAATGAGGTTCAGTAAGGGTGCTGCACTTGGGCCAGGGTGATCCCAGGTATTTATACAAACTGGGGGAAGATCTCCCTGAGAGCAGCCCTGCAGAGAAGGACTTGGGGGTCCTGGTGGATGAGAAGCTGGACATGAGCCAGCAGTGTGCGCTTGCAGACTGGAAGGCTCTGGGCTGCATTAAAAAAGGGGTGGCCAGCAGGGAGAGGGAGGTGATTGTCCCCGTCCACTCAGCTCTTGTAAGGCCCCATCTGGAGTACTGTGTCCAGGCCTGGGACTCCCAGCACAAGAAAGACACAGAACTCTTGGAACGGGTCCAGAGGAGGGCCACTAAGATGATCAGAGGGCTGGAGCATCTCTCCTCTGAAGAAAGGTTGATGGAACTGGGCTTGTTTAGCTTGGAGAAGAGAAGGCTCTGCAGAGACCTCATTGTGGCCTTCCAGTACTTGAAGGGAGCATATAAACAGGAGGGGGAATAGCTGTTTATGGAGGTGGATAGTGATAGGACAAAGGGAAATGGTTTTAAACAGAGACAGGGGAAGTTTAGGTTAGATATTAGGAGGAAGTTTTTCACACAGAGGGTCGTGACGCACTGGAACAGTTTGCCCAAGGAGGTTGCGGATGCCTCATCCCTGGAGGCACTGAAGGCCAGGCTGCATGTGGCTCTGGGCAGCCTGGTCTAGTGGTTGGCAACCCTGCAAATAGCGGGGGAGTTGAAACTAGATGATCTTTGAGGTCCTTTTCAACCCAGGCCAATCTATGATTCTATGATTTAGTGACTGACATGCATAGCTGTCTATGCTTCTTTCCGTTCTTTACCAGCCTTTTCAATTTAGCTTTTATTTCCTCCTTAAGATAAATCCAGTACTACTGAAGATTTCTCCTCTAACACCATTTAAGTACTGCATTAAAACTCTACTAGTGGTAATTGAGCTAATGTAAAAACACAGATTACTTATAGTTTATGAGAAAGTAACTGTGTCTGAGGCATTGTAATGAATCACCATTTTAATTTAAATGCACTGGACACTTATCAAACCTCCCAAAGTGATGTTGGGAATGCTTGAAAGAATACTCTAAAACCTCTGACAACTGAAATCCAAACAGTTCAAATCCAGAGTCTTTCAGTACAGCAGAGTCATTCTTGGAGCTGATATTCATGCTGTTTTCATGACTGTGAGGAAGATTAAGGCTGCCATCCATGTGTCATATTTGTTTGATCTATTTAATCAGTTTCAATATCTTGTTTTGCAGAAACCAAATGAAATTTCAATCCAGAATCATGAATTTTTGATGGGATCAGGCAATAATTATTGCACGTACATTGTTATCTTGTTATTGTATTTAGGTTGTATATTTTTGTCACTGGTGTCTGTTTCAGTTCTGTATATCAGAAATAAATTTAGCTCAACGATTTAAACTAAGACATTCACAGTTTAATTACATTAAATATGCTGTTCAAACCTGAATGTCTGAATTCTGAAAGGTTTAGCAGTATCATGAAACTGAAAGAAAACAGAATCTTAATTGTCTGAAACTAGAAAAAGGGGAAATATGCAGTTGATCAGCAAAAGATCTTTCCCTGCCATTCTATTTTGTCTCATTTGCAGGAAGTGCATTGTCACAGTGGTCAGCCACAAATCACTGTTTAACTTCACTGATCATTTTGCTGAAGTTAGCTTGCTGCTTTTTATCTTGAGCAAGACAGTGGATGTTTTATGTCAATGCTGCCTCAATAAATCTACTTCATTCAAATTTGAAAATACTCAGATGTATTCTAAGATGTGCAGGTAATAAATCTGACCATATGGACAGTGTAACCACACTGAAGTAAAATCAGCCCATCATTGCTGTTTTCCCCTTCCATGCTCTTTCTCTTCTTGATTCAGTTCTAAGACCATGTTAAATAAAGGCAGGTTATAAATTATTAATACTAGAATTAATAGAGATCTGTTGCTAAGAGAGTAAGATACACACACACACACACACACACATATATATATACAAAATTGAGTTGATTTGCACTTAGAACATTTCTCCCCCTCCCATTCCTACTTTTAGTGTTTATCTTTGTACGTCATCCATTCCTTTTTTGAGGGGGTTGGAGATGATGGGAGATATGCCTGAAAAGGTTTTTGTTTTGTTTTGTTTTAACTTGGAAATGTATTTTTCTAAAAGTTCTATATTTTCCTAACTTACACTCAGTGAGCATGCATTACATGCTATTAGACTTAGCAAGATATTTTAATCTAACAGTTCTGCATCATGTTCACATTAATATGCAAATAGAATAAGAATACGAAATTAAATGGAAATGAAAGTTGGAAGTTAATTGACATTTTTGTCACAAAAGCTCAGAGAAACAGTACTTATGGTTTAATGGCCAAAAGCTAATGTGTCATCCTAGGGAGGGCTACATCAATTTAGAACCAAGACAATTTTACTGGGGAAAAGTGCAAAAGTGCTGTTTGTATATGTAGGTTGTCAGCTCAGCCCCATGCAGGTGGTCCCATCACTGTAAACCTGGACTAAATTGCTGTCATCCATTAAACACTGTGACTGTCTGGATAGCTGCCTAGCACAGACTTACACAGGCCATCTATTCCTATCAGAAATATGATATGTCACTGACAAAAGCTTAATTACTCCATTAATTAATAGGACAATTTTCAACATGCCTTGCAATGCAGTTTGACACTCATTAGTGCTATCTATAAATAATTCCTCCCAGTGTATAAAATGTAACTTGAAAGGGAATAATACATGTTTAAAGCCTACGTATCTGTGAAACCAAAATACAATCTTTTCTGAACTAGTCAGCTTTACAAAAAGCTCAGACCTATCTGCTAAATGTTTGGAAAAATATTTATCTACATCAAAATGCTTTTGACATAGAACAGCAAGCTTGTTCTGTATTAAAATAATTCAGAAGTCCAGGAAGGTCTTCATTGCCAGTATGTCTTAAGTCTCCTCTAGCTGAACTCTTACTACCTTCAGTTCTGCATGAAGGCTAGGGGCACTGAAATGTTTGGACTTTAACTTTACGAATACATCCATTTACATAGGTCACTCCAAAAGTACTGCCTTCTATTTATTTCCATGGAGACTACAACAGAAATAATGAGCACAATAACACTATTTGATAGAGCAAATTCTTAGCTTCAAAACTCTATTTTTTCCACATAGACACCACCATTAGCTATACATTTTTTACTAATGATGAACAAGAGCCTGCGTGTCATACTTGTAAAAATCTGCACTAATAGAGGAGACCCACTCTTTCACAATTTCTGTGATGGCATTGTTGCTAGGAAAATGTTGCCTACACCATCCATCTTTCATGAGCTTGAACTGACAGAAGTCAGAAGGCGTCATATCTTGACTATGTGATAAGTATTGTAGGACAGCCCAGCCAAGATAGGCAGTGTGCTCCACAGTCTTCCTGCTGGTATGGGGCTGACATTTTCTTGTTGAAAAGGAAAGGTTGTCTTCTTCTCTGGCCTGACTCTGGAAGTTCAAGCCTTCAGCTTAGTCAGCATCATGATGTAGTGGTCAGAGTTCATGGTGTGTCCAGGTTCCAGAAAGTCCAGAAGGATTACCCTTTCCTATCCAAAAAGACAGTGCACATCACTTTACCTGTTCAGGTGTTTAAATTAATTAAAAGAATAACAAAGGTGTTACAAGATGCTTACTTTCTATAGATGGTGAAGTATGATGGGCACCCTTATGAGGATGCAGAGTTAAATCTACAGTCTAAAATAAAAAATTCAAGAAGAGATCTTCCATGTTCCTAAACTGATATTGTGTGACATATGATTTTTGATTACTATCCATAGACTTCACTGTTCAAACAGGATGCTCTACAAGAGGCTCAGAATTTGCTGAGTGTTCATCTTCAGAAAAGTCATTTCCACAGGGCATATTTCAGTGCACGTAGGAAGATTATGTAGGTTGGGAAGGCAAAAAAAGTTACCTCCCTTTGCCTGCCCTATTCTTCTGCAGATTTTGCTTGTAAATCAGCTTCCTGAAGAGAGTGAGCTGAGGTGCAACTGCCATGGTTCAGGATATGGCTATAGAACAGCAGGCATGGGGTACACAATAACCTTTTCAACCATTTCAGTCTTAGCCTTCTTGTCAATCAAAATCCTAAGAATACTCTAAGAAAACAGATTTTCTGAGGGTGGGCACTCACCAGTCTCTAAAAATCCAGCTATGAAGAAATTTCAACTAAATATCATAATTCTGAGACCTTAAAATGGTCTCTCAGTCCTTAACTGACAAATATATATATATATATATATATATATAGTTCTACAGCTTGGGCATTTGACATACCTTGAAGTGATGGCATTGGTGGATGAAGGGAGGGCAACTGATGTTATCTACCTCAATCAAAAGAGTGGGGGCCAGCAGGGAGAGGGAGGTGATCGTCCTTCTCTACTCCGCCCACGAGGCCCATCTGGAGTACTGCGTCCAGGCCTGAGGCCCCCAGCACAGGAAAGATGTGGAGCTGTTGGAGAGGGCCCAGAGGAGGGCCACAAAGATGATTAGAGGACTGTAGCACCTGTCCTATGATGATAGGCTGGGGGAGCTTGATTTCTTCAGCCCGAAGAAGAGAAGGCTCCAAGGAGACCTCATTACGGTCTTCCAGTATTTAAAGAGAGATTATACAAACAGGAGGGAAAACAACCTTTTACATGGGTAGACAGCAATAAGACAAGGAGGAATGGTTTTAAACTAAATGATAGAGATTTCGATTAGATGTCAAGAGGAAGAGTTTCACTTAGATGGCTTTAAGGTGCTGGAACAGGCTGCTCAGATAGCTTGTGGGTGTCCTATCCCTGGAGATATTCAAGATGAGACTGGATGGGGCCCTGGGCAACCTGATCTAGTGCTTATCTAGCAGTCAGGAACCCTGCCTAAGGCAGCAGAGCTGGAACCTAATGATCCTTGACCCAAAGCCATTCTATGATTCAATAACTTGCTGGGTACTCCAGACTTTTAAATGCCCTAGAATTGTAAATGGCTTGGGGTAGAAAAGGCCTTAAAGATCAGCCAGTTTCAGACCCTTTGCCATGGGCAGGGTTGCCAACCACTAGATCAGTCTGCCCAGGGCCTCATCCAACATGGTCTTGAATGCCTCCACAGATGGGTCAACTACAACTTCTCTGGGCAGTGCCTCACCACTCTCTGAGAAAAAAATGTGTTCCTAAAACCTAACCTATGCCTACATTCATTCAGTTTCAAGACATTCCCCCTCACCTTTTCATGATCAGATCATGTAAAAAGCTGGTCTCCTTCATGTTTGTAAGCACTCTTCAAACACTGGAATCATAGAATCGCCAGGGTTGAAAAAAATGTCAAAGATCATCTAGTTTCAACCCCCCTGCCATGGGTGGGGTTGCCAACCACTAGACCAGGTTGCCCAGAGACACATCCAGCCTGGACTTGAATGCATCCAGAGACGGGGTATCCACAGCCTTGTTGGGCAACCTGTTCCAGTTCATCACTACCCTCTGGGTGAAAAATTTCCTCCTAATATCTAACCTAAATCTCTCCTGTCTTAGTTTAAAACTATTCCCCCTTGTCCTGTCACTATCCACCCTCGTAAACCCTCCACCTCTGGGTGAAAATTTTTCTCCTAATATCTAACCTAAATCTCTCCTGTCTTAGTTTAAAACGATTCCCCCTTGTCCTGTCACTATCCACCCTCGTAAACAGTCATACCCCCTCCTGTTTATATACTCCCTTCATGTATTAGAAGGCCACAATGAGGTCTTCGCGAAGCCTTCTGTTCTCCAAACAAGTCCAGCTTTGTCAACCTTTCTTCCTAGGTGAGGTGCTCCAGTCTCCTGATCGTCTTTGTGGCCCTCCTCTGTACTCTTCCAAAAGCTCCACTTCTTTTCTTGCACTGGGACCCCCAGGCCTGCACACACAATATTCCAGATGGGGCTTTACAAGGGCAGAGTAGAGGAAGATAATCACATCCCTCACTCTGCTGGCCACCCCTTTTTTGATGCAGCCCAGGGTACAGTTGGCCTTCCAGGTTGCAAGTGCACACTACTGGCTCATGTTCAGCTTTTCATCCACAAGGAGTCTCAGGTTCTCCCCTTCAGAATCCCATTTATCTTAGAGGGAATACAATTAGGGTCTGTGTCTCAGAAATGTGTATATATTCCTATTATATATGAATAGTCAGATGTTGACAATATTAGGAACATTACAAAAGAACAGACAAACAAGAAATTTAAATAACAACAAAAAACAACCACCTTTGTTTATTCTTCAGATTTTTGATGAGAACTCAATTGATTTGGTCAAGACCATATTATCCATTTCCCAGTGATTCAGTATAGTCAGATATGTTTTACATGAAAGAATTAGAAGAGAGGTATGTTAAACAGTGTTCTGCTCTAATATGTTGTGTGCATGCTTCTATTCAAAGCATAGAGAAATTAACGCACTCTTGGAGAAAAAAAAAAAGGAAAATTAGATACTAAGTATATAAGTGATATTAATGAGAATCTTCTGTGTTCCTTTTCTCACCATTCAGCTCACTTTGTTTCTCACAGTTTGCCTTTACCACCAAATAGTTGCAGAAAGACTGGGACTTGTATTTGTTTGTCTTTATCTATTGCAGGTGATAGGAAGACACTACAAGTTTAATGCTTCAGGCATTTTTTTTTCTTTTTTTCTGCACTGAACTGAAACCTACTATTATAGATTAATTTATTAGTTACTTAGAGCAATTAAATTGGTTTTCCTCCCTGGTCCTGATAAAGTCTAATATCCTGAAATATTATAGAGGTAGTTAGCTAGCTTTTCTCAACTGTAACAGATATTTTCTCCCTTCTCTATAATCAGTGAATACTGGACTGCTTTTATTTAAAATGCCCTTTTATTTGGTCTTGGAAATACAATCTTTCCAACATGCACACCTAAGCACAAGGTACATACTTCAGAAAATCGTAAGTACATCTTACAAATTCCCATTCACCTAAAAGTTAGTATAAAATAGGTATCTATCTCTCTGCAACTCTCTCTTTCCTGCACTGAAAAAATAATAAATCCTTTGTTGTCACATTGACTTAGGATTTTGTATGTCCCTCCAACTCCAGAGTACACCTGTGCAATGGAGGAAAGGGAGTTTCCCTTCTAGAAAGAAACAATATATTTTTTCTCCCCCAGGTTGCTGGTCAGAATGATCAATCATGATAATGGGATGCATAAGGTCTTAGCCTGATAGCTTCCCTCAACTTAAATTACTCGTATTACATTTCACAATACAAGACTGTAAGGACTATAATAAAGAAGGGGAGAAACAGCCTTGGAGATGAGTTGCTGCGTTGCCAAGAACACAAGATTCCTAGGAACAGGAGTAATGAGAAGAGGAAATTTCAATCTAACTTAGGAGGAAGTAGGCCACTGCTCATTGGAATAGGAATGTAAATAACGTACAACCAAGACAGGCTAAACATTTTAAAACATCCTGGGGGGGGAGGAGGGGAGAAGGGGAACCCACAGATATTTACCTCTTGTATTGTGTCATACCTCCTCTCTCTCCCAGCTCTCTTAGTGGTCTGGTAATTCTTGCATTCCTAGCTGAGTGCTGACCCAGCTGCATTTGTAAGAGTAAAGAGGTTTCTCATCCAGAATATACCATAATGAGGTGTTATAATAGTAGCATATAGTATCTGCAAACAGAGTTAACTTATTTTTATTTTTTATTAAAACAAACTTATTATTCTCTCATTGTTCAGATCATTTTTACCTCTTTTCATTGTTACCACTGCTTTTACCATTATTCAGTGTTCTCTAATAGGGAAGATGTGGGTACTAGTTTTCTTATCTGGGAAGGACTTAAATCCTCATCTGCTTTCCTATGCTTAAGGTTACTATCATCATCTCCTGACAGTCATGGGAGATTAAGCGATTGCCTGTGTTAACCTGAATTGTCATTGTATTTCCCAGAACATGTCTGTATGTGTGAGTAAATAACTATAAATGTTCAAAGACACCTGTGTATCTATGGAGTTAAGTGATTCTGAGTTTCTGAAAAGCAAGATAACCACTGGGGAGTTAGATTGTTTATTTGTTTTTTTTTTGTTGTTGTTTCATAAATTATTTCCTTAAATAATTATTTTGTCAAGGCATAGGTGGACTGTAACAATGCAGATGTTTTTTTTTTTTTTTTTTTCTTAAAACATGGACAGAAACACCATCATTTCAATTATAATGCTAAGATGGCAAAAGAGAACCTGCTAAATACTTGTTCCCTTAAAAAAAGGGCATCCTGTTTCTTAAGCTCTTTGGATTCAATTAAAATGATGTTCCCGATATAAACTTTCTTAGATCTGCATGTAAAGCTACTATTTCTCTATAATAAACTAATAATGTCTGGGAATGAGAGAAAAATGAATGTATCCCAAAATGAAAGTTGGACAGGTGGTTTTTTTTTTTATTAGCCTTCACAATGAATTATGATGCCCATTCACAGAAGAAATCTTTTAAGTTTATCCTTACTGCTGCACTGCTTAAATTCAGTATCATTAGTACTTACATGCTTATTATTCATAAGACTAAAATATTAAACATGCTTAGGTATCAAAATACAAGTTCAGCAAAGATGTATTTTGTTCTGCTAGTTAATTCCATTAACATGGAAGGCTTAAAAAACTTTCATCTTTTAAAATATTCTGCAGAATTGCTCTAAAGCATCTCTGCAACCCTGTGTATATTAGATATCCCTAGTCTTTTGGCTAATAACTAGAGTATGTTTGTCTTTTAAAATAGGCTTCAGGAATTTTCTAAAGATATTAATATGGTTCTTGGTATACTTTCTGAGGAATACATTCTTCTGTATACACTGTTCATTGAAATGATATTCAGTATGTCTCTACAATATTCTGAAAATATCTTTAGCATTTCAAGCTGATGTCCAGTGGCAGACATTTGTGCCACTGAAATCCCTATCAAATTTCTGGAATTATGCTTGCACATACCTAACCACCCCACAGACCTCATTTCACATTCATTTCTCACAGCATAACAAAACATTATTTTGTTTCCATGTCTTGAACTAGCTTTGATCTGTTGTCAAACTGAGCTGATTCTAGTTCATCACAAACAGGTTACGGAATCACAGTTTGTCATTAAAGAGACACTTCTTTTCTTATTTGTGAATATTTTTAAATGAATGTATTGTTACAATTTTCAAGGATAGTTTTGACAACAAATATTATTCTTCTGAAACACACCTTTCTTTTTGTGTCATTCTTTTTATATGCTTCACTCTTCACAACCTATCCACTCAAAGGCTTCTTTTTTCATAACTTCAGTTTTTATTCTAGACAAAACATGTTTTTAAAACCTTACTAATTGTTGCTTAAAAAGTTGTTGCTTTTCATTTCCCAGGTTATGCCAGCTTTATTCACTGTAAGTAGCACTCATTATAAATAAAAATCTTCCAGGCCTCATGCTGAATCTGAGCGCAACCAGTTAAATAACTCTTAAATATTTACTACACAAAGAAAAATATATCTGCTAGACTACTGCTGGAACTTAAACTATTATCTCACCAAAGTTAGATCAGGGATCCATTCTTGCACTAGATTTTATGGGCTTGCTCTGCCTCTCCAAGGCTTTTAGTGCTTCAGCTGTCACTTCTCAGGGAATAGAGAAAAGCAAAAATTGCACCTCACTGGAAAGAAGAGTCTGTAGAAAGAAGGAGAAATACAGATTAGAGACATGGGTACAGGCAGTGACAAACAGACATGGCTGGAGACACAATAAATGCCAAGTAGAGGAGAAGCAGCCCAGATTGTGCAGTTACAGTAAATAAGACGGAATATGTGTCTAGTCAGGAGAGGAGATTCAGAGTTGGTCAAGCAGGGATATGTTTAGAGGTACAGCATAAAGGATATTTAATAATCTCAGATCACTTCCAATACAAGGTTAATTAAATTAGTATATATTTTTTCTCCAATCATGGTTGATATGCAAGGCAATGGGACACGAAGGTAAAATTTTAAAGTGACCATGTTTTTTGATTGCTTTGGAAATTTCATATTTTGGGGGACCTAACACTATAAAGAATAATAGCAGCTCACAGGGCAGCTTCAAATAGCTTTAGCTGCAGCTGTTACTTCTTGCTACTTCTTTAAATCTGATTTTATGTTTCTAAAAGTATAGATCTAGAAAATAAAAGTCACTGTGTTCATTATGCACTTGTGTAGGGATCTGTTCAAGTGTCATGACTAAGATCATGGGAGATCTTTGAAAGAAGCTAGGTTATAATTCTATATGACCTATGAACTGCATTAACAATAAAACTATACCTTCTCCTCAGTCTTCTCTTCATCTCTCTTCATTAAATGCTTCTTTGTCAAGTATAGCCTAAGAGTTTTGCAAGCAAATTATTTTGCAATAACAAAACCAGATTTATCCCTTCAGAATTCTCTCTTGTCTGTCCAGGGCAGCTTCTAGTGGATAGAAAAACTGAGTGATAAATTTTACTTAATACTCAAATAAGTTTTAAAACTCTGAGTGTTTAAGCTTTAAAGTTTAAATGTTCCTTATCTTGATTTGTTATTTATAAGGAAGTAAGAAAAGGGATACTTTTATATTTTTATTAGTATTTCCTGGAACCTATTTCTTAGGATGCTTCCCCTAGCACAAGCATATCCAACCTGCAGCTCGGCCCAGCCCTCTGCCCCACACCATCATGGCAGTGGCTATTTCCCAGGTGCGAACACACTACAACAACCAAGCATCAGTGAATGATTGGAACTGTTTAGGCAGAAACCAGTACATGGGAGGGTGCAATGCAGTGCTAACTCAAGTTGAGGCAAATAATTTTATGCATTTTGATATACTGGCTAAACAGTCCTGTGAACAGCAAAGAATACACAGACTTACTTTTTGTTTCGATGAAGAAATTTGAGAATAGGTTTCAAGACTGCAAAAAATAAAAAAAAATCATCGGTTTTGTAGCGTATATGTGACTCCACTTTGAGATAATATAAATAAATTATCTAAAAATGTTCAAATTGAATGTATAGTGTTACAATCAGATATTCAACTCAAAGATCTGATAGTGTCTCTACCAAATTTTGTATGATCTGTTTTACCAGAGGAAAATCTCTCTCACTTCACAATCACACCTTATTCATGCCATTGTTTTTTGGTAGAGTGTAAATTTATGAACAATTATTATCAAGGATGAAGTACAGGAAGAGTGAAATTTCAAAAATCCCTGAAAACACCTTGAAAACTCACAAAGAATTGCAACTACTTTCATCAAACCATACTGATGCATTAGTTTAACAAAAAAAAGTCAAATATCTCACTAGTTCTATGTTTTTTGTTACTCTCTATTATTACTATTATTATTATTATTAAAAATAAGGAAAAGTGTTGGTACTTACATATTTTACAAGGGCTGCTCCGAAAGTAATGCCTCCTATTTTGTTATGTTGGCCCATGATGTCAGGGATGGATGATGGTCATATGGCAGTAAAGACTGAATCCTTCCAACAGCATTCTGTTACACTTTGTTGCTGTGTGGCTGATGACAACAGAGGGGAAGACTGACAAAATAGCATCTGAAACAGAAGTTCACATGAAGCAAAGGTGTGTTTTTGAATTCATCTATGCAGAAAAATTTGTACCCCATTGACATTCATTGACACTTGTTGAAAATTTATGGAGACCAAACCATGGATGTTAGCCGAGTGAGCCAGTGGGTGGTGCATTTCAGCAGTGGTGGCACTGGTAGTAGGTCCATTGGTGCAGATCTTTATGAGCATGGCATGCAGGTTCTTCTTGAAAAATAGTGCTTTGTAGCTTAGAATTTGCTCTATTAAATAGTGCTATTGTTCTCTTTGTATCTGTTGTAGCTTCCACTGAAGTAAATAGGAGGTACTACTTTTGGAACAACCTATGTTTGTGTGAGCCAAGACATTTCCTCTTCATTCTATGCGGCCTATGCAAGTCAAAAAGTTTGACACCCCTGTCCAAGCATGTCCTAGAGTATTGGCTCCTGATCTAACTCATGTGAAGTATGTATGTAGTGGGATCCAACATAAAAGTGAACAGTAGAGATGAAATCCCAGGTCTGCCAACTTCAAGTTGAATTCCTTAACAAAAAATTAGAAACATAATCTTGTCTTCTATGTCTCTTAGTCTTTCTTTCCCTCAGTCAGAAAGTATTTCATTTTTCTGTTGAGTACTCAACAGGTGAGTACTGTATCTGATCTCTGAATACCCAGCTACTTAATGACAGGTGTTGGAGATATGTATTCACATCTACTCAGAAAGAAAAATGAATATGAAATTAGCTGACCCCTATCACAAATTAAGTGTTCTATTAGTGAATTATTGGAGAAAGGGAGTGGTATCATTAGCTTATCCATTTCTTCCAGCCTTATTTTTAAATATATTATGACTCTGGACATTTCTGCAGAGACATACAAATATGAATCTCATATAGAATCCTAGAATCATAGAATCACTCAGATTGGAAAAGACCTACAAGATGATCGAGTCCAACCATGCACCTAATATTTCCCACTAAACCATGTCCCTCAGTACAACACCTAAACATTTCTTGAACAGCTCCAGGGACAGTGACTCCACCACCTCCCTGGAAAGCCCAGGGAGGTGGTGTAGTCAACCAGTGCCTGACTACTCTCTTGGAGAAGCAGTATTGCCTAACATCCACCTGAATCACCTCTGGCATAACCTGAGGCAATTCCCTCTAGTACCAGCTGCATCAGGAAGTTATCTTCCATACACTCTAGAAACCTCATAGACTGTTTCTTCTGTTCTGCATTGTATTTCCAACATATATTAGGGAAGTTAACATCCCCCATGAGAACAAGGGCTAGTGATTATCCAAATTCTGCCAGCTGTTCATAGAACCCCTCATCTATCTCTTCATCCTGACTAGGTGGTCTGTAACAGACCCCCACTAGGATGTCCATCTTGTTGGCCCTCCCCCTGATCCTTACTCACAGAGACTCAACCTTATCATTCCTAGCCCCAAGTTCAACAACATCAAAGCATTCTCTAACAGAGAGCCAAGCCACTGCTCACCACTCCTCCTTCCTTACCTGTCCCTTCTGAAGAGCTTATAGCCATACAGTGCAGCACTCCAGTCATGGGCACAATCCCACCATGTTTCCATAATAGCAACTAAGTCACAGCTTGCCTACCACACAGCAGCCTCCATCTCCTCCTGTTTGTTGCCCATGACTGTGTACATTGGTGTAGATACACTTCAGCCCCCTGCCTCACCCCCCAGTCCCATCATTATTCCCTCCAAGCTCACCTCTAGCAGGCCTGGTTTTATACCTTTCTCCTTTCATATCTAGTTTAATGCCCTCTCAACAAGCTGTGCCAGCTCCCAGGCTAGGATCTGTTTCCCCCTTTGAGACAGGTGAGGCCCATCCACAGCCATCAGGCCAGGTGTTGAGTAAATTGCCCCTTGGTCAAAAGACCACAGAATGCTTATATTCACACCAGTCTCTCAGCTATGAATTTATGAGATGGGTTTTCCTGCTCCTTTCAGTATTCCTTCCTGCCATTGAAGGGATAGAGGTAGGTTGGGATGGAGGTTATCTGTGATGCTAAACTGAGACCTGTTTCCACTTCTCTTCCCTTTAATTGCATCCCTTTACCCATTGGGAAGGGGTCCACTACTGTTTGGAGGGTATCACCCTGGTGTCTTTCTTGCATGTTCAACAGAGAGTTAATGCACCAATTTATATCCTGCTCACACTCTCTGATACTCCTTAATATCTTCATCTCCTCCTTGAGCTTCACCACCACACTGAGCAGATGAACCACTTGTACACACATCATGCAATTGGAAGCCCTGCCGCCCTTCACCAGCAGCAGGCTCAGGCACTCACTGTAGCCAGTGATGTGAACCACCATGCTTTTAGGCAGGTACTCCATCTGAGTCACCACATTCTTTCTTGACAGAGATTTCTGCCAGGTGGAGACCATGGCTAGGTTTGTCTGGGAGGCAGCCAATAGGTGTGCTGGTCTCCTGAGTGAACAGAGATACTCTGCCCTTCTCACTCTCCCTGCTCACCTGCCATACACAAGCTGTCATGCCATGCCCTTCTGACACTCTATATGTATTTAAATGTTCTCTGTAGTTGGGAGTTAGGCGACTATATCCTTCTCATTTTTCCCTACAGTTAGTCTTATTGTCTAACTTAGAGAGTCATTCTCTGAGTGTGTGTGTTTTGACCCTCGTATATGTCATTCTCTAGCACCAAATTCTATTTAAATAAAGCACAAAGCATCTAGCTGTCTGAACTGGGTAGTTCTGCTGTATAGTAACTTAAGCAAATTTCCCTTGTGAATGTACATCTGAACAGCCTGTCTCTGAGCAGCAATCAGGACCCTCCTGTGCTTGGCAAGTTGTGGTCACTGATCCAGAGCATTCACAACACGAGCTCATGACAAGACAGAACAGATGGAGATAAAGGTAAATAGCAGTGTGGTGGGAAACAGAGTAACAATGAAGTTAGGTCCTTCTGTTGTTCCAGTAGTCTCAGAAAGTACCTTTGTCCTCTACTGTGTCCCACTGCACCATTTCAATCTGTTTGGGTACAGTAGGTAGTCTGGTAGCTAAATGGACTGGGCTGTGCTTTGCCTGAAGTAGGGAGTGGGTGTGTATTTATGTCAGCTCTACCTCCCACACAGATTTTGTTTCCTTCATCCCTCTCTTCCTTTTGGCTTGAATGCCATCCAAATGCTTTTGGCAAGTTGGATGGGCACAATGCCCTCAGTGTCTCTGTGGAAAAGCAGTGAGGTGCTGATGAAGGAAATTCATCCATAAAGGGCTCAAAGCTTTTCTGTGAGGCAACAGCACCACTAATAAATGAAACGGTCCAGGAAATGTCCTTTGGTTCTGAGCTGCATGAAATACCTTGAGTCCAAGTGGTTACCTTCTCTTATGCTTGAAAGTAAGATGAATACACAGTAAGTCCGTACTGGGAGTTGTCTGTGATGTAAATTGTCCTTTTGTAGTTTCAAACCATTACGTGGGAACATACTAGCTAGGGCAGGCTAAAACTGAGCGATAGATCATGCAATGAAAAAAATATCAGTGGTCTTACATCAGTGCTTGATCCTTGTACTGGTTTAGTTTGCCAATGAAGGGACGGTATGAGCAGAGTGCTACTTAACACTCAATGGAAGAATGTAAATTTAAGGGATGAGGAAAAAACTTGAATAGTTGAATGGATTTTGATGTTTTTTGAAAAACTCCCTCTTTTAATTAATTAATTTATTTTTCTGGGGGTATGAGTGCTGATTTTTAAGCAAGAATAAATGACCTTGGCCTTGCCTTCCAGAAATTCTGATACTGGATTGTTGAAAATAAATCAACAGTTTTCTTAGTAAGGCACTACAGCTGTGAAAATCATTCAGTTTAGAGGCATTTGTCATTAGATTTGAATGTTTTTATTACACTGCAGTACTGCCAAGGGGCCATGATTATTTTAGTATTCTTCTGTGTCACACACAGTAATTGTTCTGTATGTCATTTAGTTACAGTGTCATAATGTAGAAGTTTGATTCTCTGAAGTGCTCTATGTAAGGTGCCAATAACCTTCAGCCCACCAATCCACTAGTCTGCTTGTAAGAACCTCCTAAACATACCAGTTCTTAATCATTTTCGAAACATGTGGAGTGGTAATAAATAAATATATATATAAAATAATAAAATTCAGACAAACATCCAGTTACTTCAGTATTGTGTCTGGAGAAAAGAAAGAGATTTGTGTACAAAGTACATAGGCATTGGTTTAGGATGATTTTCCAGCACTGTGGAGACAGACAGCATCATTTATAAAAATAGACCTGACTCTGCTTTTGTTGGATTGGAACTTCACTGCCATTCAAAAACGTATTTTAACAACTGTTTACATGGGTTGCTAGTGATAGGACAAGAAGGAATGGTTTTAAACTGAGACAGGGGAGATTTAGGTTGGATATTAGGAGGAAGTTTTTCACCCAGAGTGTGGTGATACACTGGAACAGGTTGCCCAGAGAGGTTGTGGATGCCCCATTCCTGGAGGCATTCAAAGCCAGTCTGGATGTGTCTCTGGGCAGCCTGGTCTAGTGGTTGGCAACCCTGCCCATGGTAGGGGAGTTGAAAGTAGATGATCTTTGAGGTCCTTTTCAACCCAGGCCGTTCTATGATTCTATGACTATTTTCTGGTTTTGTTAAATTAATGTATATTAAGGTTGCTAGCTAAAATCACAGGTAAAAATAATTTTTGAAAGCAATATATTTGTATAAAAGATTGTATATCACTATAGAAAATTGCTACCTCTTATTTTTAAACATTGGATTTAACAGTTATATTGGAAGCTGACAGGAATATTTGCATATTTGTAAACTGTATGAAAATAATTAGGATGAACTTTCATTATCATATGTATTAGAATAACTGAGAAAATAAATACACAAGAAATATTTTACTATGTTTAGAGAAATATAGTGCATTAATAAGAGCGATAATGCAGGAACAAATATTAAAATGTCCTCAGAAAAACAGTCAGTGTCATCCGATTTTATCTGAGAGCATATCTTTGATCAAAATACTATGTGAATTCATGTAAAACGTAGTCTTCTTTTAATGATAAAGCAACCTTTTGATCTTCATGCTGTTCAGCAGAATAAAAGGATTCGGTACCAGATTCAAATGATTGCTCAGTATTTTAAATAACAAAGTGCTTGTTATGTTTAGAAATTACAAACTTCACTCTAAAATGAATTTTGCTATTGCCGTTCACAGCCTGTATTTGCAAGGAGTCTTCAGTTGTTAATAAAATAAATAAATTTCTAATAATTCTAGTTTTTAAACCTAAAAGCTACATTTGCAGTATTCATAAAATCAAAAATTATAGAATCATAGAATGGCTTGGGTTGGATAGGACCTTAAAGGGTAGCCAGATTAAACTGCCTTGCTCTAGGCAGGGTTGCCAGTCACCAGATCAAGTTGCTCTGTACTCCATCCAGTCTAACCTTGAATACGTCTCAGGTATGGAGAATCCATAACTTCTCTGGGTGTCATGGCTTTACGATTTTTGTTATCGGTATTTCACATCATAGCATCATGTAGTGCACTGGCAGTTAAAGAGTTAATGCTACAGTTCTGGGTACCTGTCCCAGAAGAGAAGAAGAACTACATCTCCCAGAGGACTGTTTGCTGTTACCATTTCTGCTCAGAGGGAAAGATAAAAACCATCCACAAATCACTTGCCCTCCCCTTTTTTGATCATCTGGCTCGTCTCTGTTGCAGGTGCCGTATCACCCCAGCTTACTTAGAGTAAGGCCTTTGGTTTTTCAAACACTCTCTCTCATTTTATTTGATTTATTAACCTCAATTCTAATAGTATTGTATTATAGTGTGTTATCTTGCATTCCAATATCTTATTTAGTAAATTAATTTGTTTCTCCTCAGATTGTTGCTGCTGTTTTGTTTTTAGGCCCACCTCCCTACCCTTTTCCCTGTTTTCTTTTTTCCCTTTCTGGGGCATGGGTCTGTGGGTCCTCCTGCCCCGCTAGTCACAGAACCAGGCTGAACCAGCCTGTAAACCATTGACACTGGGCAACTTTTACCAGTGCCTCACCACCCTCTGAGTAAAGAATTTCTGCCCAATCATGGAATCACAGAATATCCTGAGTTGGAAGGGACCCACAAGGATCATTGAGTCCAACTCCACATATCTAACCTAAATCACCCCTCTCTTAGTTTAAAGCCATTCCCCCATGTCTTATCAAACCATGTAAAAAGACAGTCTCTCTCCTGTTTATGTGCTCCCTATAAGTAATGGAAGACCACAGTGACATCTCCCCAGAACCTTTAGGCTAAACAAGCCCAGCTCTCTCACCCTTTCTTCCTAGGAAACGTGCTCCAGCCTTCTGACCATCTTTGTGGCCCACTTCTGATCCGCTCCAAAAGCTCCACTTCTTTTTGTGCTGGTGGCCCTAGGTCTGGATGCGGTAATCCAGATGGGTTCTCAGAAGGGCAGAGTTGAGGGAGACAATCACCTCCCTCATCGCTCTGGCCACTCCTGTTTTGATGCAACCCAGGATACTATTGGCCTTCCAGGCTGCAAGTGCACCCTGTTGGCTTAAGTCAAACTTTTAGTCCACAAGGATCTCCAAGTCCTTCTCCACAGGGCTGCTTTCAATGAGTTCTTCTCCCAGACTGTATTCACTATTGCCCAGACCCAAATGCAACACCTTGCACTTGGACTTGTTGAACCTTATTTGGTTCATAAGGGCACAATTTTCAAGCTTGTCCAAGATGCTCTGGACAACGTCCCTTCCTTCTGTTGTATCAACTGCACCACTCAGCTTTGTGTCATCAGCAAATTACTGAGACCGTATTTGATCCCATCATCTATGTCATTGATAAAGGTCTTGAGGAGTACTAGACTGAAAACAGACAACTAGAGGACACCACTCATAACAACTCTCCACCTGGACATAGAGCCACTGACCACAACCCTCTGGCTGTGACCTTCTAACCAGTTCCTTATCCACCTAGTTCACCCTTCAAATGCATATCACCCCAATTTAGAGATAACAATGTGGCATGGGACCACATAAAAGGCCTTGCAGAAGTCCATGTAGATTACATCAGTTGTTCTTCCTTTGTCTGCTGATGTCATCACTCCAAAGTAGAAGGCCACTGGACAGATCAGGCATGATTTGCCCTTGTTGAATATGTGCTGACTCTTTCAGATCACCTCCTAATTTTGTATTTGCCATAACATAACTTCCAGGAGCATCTGTTCCATGATCTTCACAGAGGTCAGGGTCAACAGCCTGTAGTTTCCTCAGTGTTCCTGCCTGTCTTATAAATGGGAAGGATGTTTCCCTTTTTCCAATCACCAGGGACTTCCCCTGACAACCATGACTTTTAGAATAAGATGAAGAGTATCTTGGTAAGGAAGCTTGTTCAAGACTCTGGAATGCACATGATCCAGCCCCACAGACTTGTACACATTCAGTCTCATCAGGTAGTCTCAGATTTGCTCTTTGCTTAAACTGGGAGGAATTTTGTTCCTCCAGCCCCCATTTAGACATTCAGGGATATGAGAAGTATTCCATTTATGGAAATAGCATATTTTCCAACAAATAAGTCTTTTAAAAACTAAGCATGCTTTCAATTCTAAAGTGAAAGTCTGCGGGATAGATGTTTAGTCACATAATTCGTAAGCAATTATAGATCCAGGTGATTAGAATTTATGTTTAAAACTTTATAACATGGAAGTAAAGGCATATTATACGATCCATTTCTGGAGGAGACCATATATTTAGTGTTAAATATTCTCACAATATTTAAAGTGTTATTCTGACTTGCAAAGAGTTTTTACTGAAATAACTCAAGTTATTTCAGACATTGTGCTCAAAGTAAATAAGTAAATAGACAATTAACTTTAGATTATTTAAAGCTGAGAGCAATTAAATTAAATCAATATTTCTGGCTACAAAATATTCTTAAGGAAGAAAACATAATCCTTCTCAGATATAAGTGCACTTATCTTGGCAGATGCCATTAGGCTTGGAGATAAGGGCTAGTCTAAGCATTCCAGTACTTTACATCAGGTTCTTGCTAATATACTAATTCATAATTTAATAATCTGCTAATTCATAATTGTTCCTACTACTCTTACTACTAAGAATTCCTAAGATCTTCAGGAGATCTCCTGTCTCCATTAGCACTGGTTATTTTCATGATGGTAACTATGCATAAGCCCTTAATCACTTCATTTTTAAAGGAACTGATATTTTCTAATGTACGTAAGTAGATCCTTAATCAGATCTTATTTGGATCAGATTCCTTATTTGGTGGTAAAATATAATATGTAGTTAAATCTACTAAAATGGATTAAAAATACTAAAAGTAAAATTGGAAGTCCTTCATCAGAGAAACTGAGCTTTAAATTCTTATGTATTTAGAAATGGAATAATTTTCAATATGAAGTAATGCATTCCAATATTTAAGAATGCTGGTTCATATTCCCCAATGACAGTCATTTAGGAAGTGAGAAATAAAGACACAAAGACAGTCATTTTACTATTTAATAGAGAATGTGATGGGTAATGAAGCAAGATTACAATTAAATTCTAGCATGCTGTGTCCTACAGGAAAAATCAGCTCTAATGTTTTTAACCTTTATCAGCTGGCAACACTACAGTTCTGATCTCATAAGTAGCTATCTATTCTGTCTTTATGGCATTGACCAGGATTAATGCTGCAAGACACTAATGGAATTAATAATCTAGATAATCTTAAATGTGTAACACTGCATGGTGATCACAGAACGGCAGATATGCTCTATGGATTGCAACTTCACATGGTCAGAAATATTTACTGGAAACATTTGCCAAATGATGATGTCTAAAATTAGGAACTTGAAGCCGTATTCTGTTATCTCACTGTGCAATCTGACTTCTTCATAAGTACTGAGCAATTTTGACCTTATTAATTTTAATGAGACCTGAAAAACCTCTGAAAATCTGGCAGGTTATTTTGTATGGCTAAATTAATTATTATCCAAATGTAAGAATGTTTTTTTTCAGGTTTTCTTATAAAGTAGAGAAAGATAAGATCAGTTTTATTTTGTACGAATGTTTTAATTTTTCCTACAAAATGTAGCACTTCCACTGGAATGAAAATTTCTTAAAAATTTATCTAAATTTCTAAGACTGAGATTATATTTCATCATTTATCTTCATCTTCTTTCTAATCTTCCATTTTTACTTCTTCTTTTTAAAATATATTTCTTCACCTGTTCATTATGATAATTTCATTTCTTTTCCTTACAACAACCATATATTGATCCCTTTATTTCTTCATTGTAATAGCATTAAATATATCCATCTTTTTGAATATTGTTGTTATCCACAATACTATGTACCAAAAAGAGAATGCAGAAAGTACCAGCAACATAAAACAAGTCTTCACGTTCTATCTTTCTGAAAGGAATTAAGGATCGTTTCTCCTCTTCGCATTGTAATGTAACCTGAGGTACAAGCAAGATGCTTTCGCAGTGTCCCTGCATTGTACTGCTGTTAGGAAGCTGTGCCTGGTTCTGCACATTGTTCTTAGGTACCAGCATGATGAATCAAGGTTTTGTTGCTACCTTGTAACATCTATAGGTAATTCTTTGCTTTTCAAATATTGTGGAAAGAAAAACTGGGGTTTAAGAAAAACAAATAAATTGCTTATGGAGAAAATAAAAGTGAAAACAGCAATAAAAAGCCATGGGAATTTTCCTTCTACAAAGACAATTCAAACTGGCAGAAATCTCTGGGAACAGAATTCTCTAGGTAAGAAAATAAATAAGTAAATTAATAAATAAATAAAAGCACGCTTATATTACAGGAATATTTAAACTGCCGTATCAAATCAGAGTTAATGTTCACATTCAACAGTAATTAATATGAAGTATTCAGCTGGGAAGAGAGTTCCTCTCCATTGATATTCTTTCAGTTTCTGCCACTTAGATTGTTTTACTTGAAGCTGTCATTGAAGCTTAATAGCTATTTGTAGAAAGTACTGTAGGATTTTGTTTCAACCTCTTTTGTATACAAAACAATCTCTTCTGAATTCTGGTCTGGTGTTGCTATGTTTCCTCCAGTTTAAAGATCCACTGATATATTTACAGCAAAACATGCCCAGTTAAATTCTAAGAGATTATGTTTACCTCTATCGGATATATGTTTTAAGAGATGAGAATTGCATGTTGTTGGAA